>PNEQ01120826.1:0-19279 GCA_003012365.1 Medauroidea extradentata
GAGGATAGTGGAGCTCTATGTTTGTGAGGAAGTGGAATGTTTTGCAGGACTTGGAAATTAAATTGGAGGGGGGGGGGTGGCTAGTTTCAGGAAGTCAAGTGTAGGCAGGGAGGTCTTAGAGGGGCAGAAAGGAGTGATCTTGCCACAAGGCAAAAGTAAAATTGCGAGTGATTTTATTATTATTGTTGTTATGTAAAGCGGGAGCAGCCAATCTTTGATAACACTTTTCGTGCTTAGTTATTATGTAATTTGCTGTTCATGGCAAGAAATACAGTTTTGCAGTTTGACTTCAAACTAATTTAAATGCATGAAATTTCAAGCAACTGTGAAGCAATTCCTTTTGAGATAGCCTTGTATAATACACAACTGTAATATCACATATTTGCTCGCTTGCAAAATTTTTATTAGGTCTAAAATAGTAGACTCAAAACTGTGGGACTTAAGTTTTATTGCCTCGGCTAGCAAATAATGGCGTACACATTTCCACTGATTTGCTATGTTCATAAATATATAAAAGCTTTAATAACTATGCTAAAATATTTTATTTTTATAATTTTTGTACTTTATTAGAAATCGACATTATGCAAGTGAACATTTCCTGCTGGGTTTCATTTTTTGCTGCATTGATGACTAAATATTTTAATTGTACAGAAATCTTTAATTAATATAGCCCTACACGAAAATCAATGAGCATTTAATCTCCAACAAATATTTGAAAAAAAAAAAAAAAGGTCTGCAATGGTCATGTTTAAATGCATAATCAACTGATACCACATGCACCATAGATGAAAGCAGACATTTGAGAGTACACGCAAACATGCGTGTTTTCATAACAAAGCTGGAAATTTTAAAATAGTTCATCCAAATGCTCTATTTTCCGTATAAGAAAACGTAATCGTTCAAGGAAAGCGAAACGCTATCTAGGAGGCTAAAGGAAAGCAAATTGCTTCGTAAATAAATTTACACCTGGGGTACATTATACGCCCTTAGTACTAGCCTTCACGTGATTACTCTAACAAAAAAATATTTTTTGATTGGTATAACAACCTCCGCCATCTTGGATTTACATTATGTTATTTAATTATACTGCACACAATATGACAACTGTATTCTTTATAAGATGTGTTAAATTTTGTGCCTTGAGTTAGAGAAATAGTTCCTTAAAATAATGTCTTTTTTCGCTCAGGCTAAATTATTAAAACAATTTTTAACATTATTTCGTATAATTAGGTAAATTTTGATAGTTACTTGGGAATCTTATTTTGGTATTCGATTATACATATAAGCAACTGTGACATCATGTCAGGCTAGTGATGGTTCATCTCTCTGGGATCTTACTTGTATGAACTCACAAAATTAACTAAACATAAGTACCGTAAAACTGGATGATTAGAAACACTGGGGTGAATAGAAACGAAATTAGAAAATGTTCTTCACTTACCTACACCTGTTGCTTTAAAGTAATATCATTACAATAAAACTATTGTTTGTAGGTAAATTGTTTTAACTGGCCTACTTAAATATTAAATTTTTAAAACAACATCTATACCAAAAATTTACCTTTGAAATTGCTTTCTATTCACCCCAATGTTTCTAATCACCCTGCTTTACTGTATGACCAACAATTAGAATTATTGAAAGATAATCTGAGTTAGTTGTTTAGTTGATGACAGTGATAACAAATTGCGAAAATCCATGTTGGTATATTTTATATCATTCAGTAAAAATTCATATAAATTTCTCATAGAAAATACTGCTGTTCAACAAATTTCAAGTTTAATCACCAGAGATGTTCTTAACATTATCTAAGCAAGTAAATAATTCTACACAAAATTTAAATGTTGCAGTATGTTTACTAATTTTTGAGTTTTTCAACATATTGCTTTCGTTGGCATTCTTTTCTGTGTGTTCTAAAATCCTTGGATAACTCCTCCTCCTACAGCCTTTGAGCAAACATTTCTGTTATCAAAATATACACTAAAGGAAAGTAGGCTGATTAGTTCTGTATAGATCTACTTGTTAATATTTGGAATCTGGTTCTATATTTATGTCTGTATTTCGTTTGTGGGTGTTGTGTCGATATTCAACTGAATTCTATCTCTATAATTATTTGTTGTCTAATACCAAAATTATAAAAAAAAACTGACTGAATGCCTCTGGTATTGTTTTTTATTTTGTGTGTGTTTTATACTTGTTTTTTCTTGTTCGTTTTCGTACTGTCATGTAACTTTTTTCCGTAAAATTTTAATTATATACTCGGCGTACCTGTCGCTGCGTAACTGTAGGCACGGCCCCTATCGATTGCCGAGTTAAAATTTAATCTTTCCAACTGTGTAACTTGCTTAGACCAACTAATGACGCAGCCGACGACTTTTTTTTTGCGGACGTTATCTTAGCAAAGAAGAAAACAAAATGTCAATCCACGCAATAACAAAAAAAAAAAAAAAAAAAAAAGCTTAAATACACCTGACGACTCGTAGGTGATACATCCTATGTATAGCTTCTTATCTTTACCAGAGATAGCTGAAATTTCTAAGTATACGAATGGTTTACTCAGCAATATTAACGTAACTGATTACACCATCACAAAATTCATTTCTGTTAGGTTTACCTACACCAGTCATAGTAATTTTTATTTCACACTTAACGAATATGCTCAGTGTTCCTAAGGAGATTTTCCAATTGCCATCTAAAAAAGTGCTTGTAATTAAACATTTTCATCATTATTGTTTTGTACCGTTTTCCCTGAGATCACTGTTACGATATCGCCCATTGAGCAATATAATATATTAGCAACTGTACAAACATCTTGACTACAAAAAAATTTTATTCATTGCTGATTAAAGCAGAATGTTCGGTAATTATATGTATAAACGAAAGTGGTGTGTCGAGGACGATGAGAAAAGCAAATAATGCAATAAACATTGGCCTAGAAACCAATGGTTTCCCCAATATTACTAATCACATGTTACGACAGGAACACCAGTATTCCCGAAGATCAAAACGCCAAAATGCTGCGCATGTGGATGAAAGCATTACAAGTGTACGAATTAGGCGCATTTTATATGATGACAGGCTTCAGCACGTCATTGCATCGATGCCCGTACACGTTAAAAAATTCCAGATGTGTTCCGAATGCAGTGGCAACCATCCACAATGCGTTCCTGTAGTTCGTGGATACTATCGTGAAAACTGATGTCTAGTACAAACGGCGGTAACAGTTTTGCAATATTTCCATGTTTGCACGTGTCAAAACATCATAACGGGAAAACTGTTGTTTCCGGGTCCTATATTTATCAGCATTATTTGCTTGTTTAATCGTCTTCGACACACCCCTTTCGTATGCGCCTATAATTACCAAACAGCCTTTTTAATTGTATCACAAATTTATTTATCTTACGTTTTATAAGTTGATCATTGGTGGTTTACAATAAGATCAATGACAGTGCATGACAAATAAGTCTGTGTCAACCCCAACCAGATTTTTCGCTGAATTGTGTGCACTGTGAGGACAGAAGGTCAGATGTCTGAGATATTCAAATTTGAACTTTCTGCGTACCCCTTTCCTTTATCGATGAAGGCTTAGTGAGAAAGGACCCAAAATCACCTATTATGCCAAACCTTTCAACACTTACAATACAATCAACAGCAAACAGAATCTCGACACAACGTAAATCATATATAATTGATTCCGGCTTTTACAGATGATGACGTGCTAATTGTACAAACAACTATTGCAGAGGTTGAAAAAGGAATTAAAGCAGTATTTATTGGTAAAAACACTGATATTCTTATTATTCTGGTTTCCTTTCCTTCGCTGAATCTTCATTAAGTATGATTTTTACAGAAAAGACGAAACCTGATAAGAATCACTACATAGGAGCTATTCAAGAAAAATAGGGGAACTGAAGGTCTTGCTTCTAGCTTTCTGTGCCTTTAAAGGCTGTGATACAGTCTCCTTAATTTATCAAAAAGGCAAGTTCGTATTTTTCAAAGAAATTCACACTGATAAGCGACTCAGAAAAAAAATATGTACATTTTGAATGACCTCCGAGCATCAACAGATGATAGGCCCATAAACTGGGAATGGAAGAAAGTGAATGGTTGTATTCGTCCCATACCAATTTCGAAAATTGCTGCTCCAGAAGACCAATTGCATCTTTTTTTTTTTTGCAGCTGCACATCTGACTGTGAATGAAATAACGAATATCGCAGAAGCTCTTGAAAATGCTCTGCAATGTGCACGTACAGGACCTGACTGCAGCAACAGGGACATATAAGATGACGTGGACCTTGATTGGGAATTGCATTAAGTGGAATACGAACAGACATATGACAACGAACAAGACACACATCACCAATCCGCTCAGTGTCCCCGACTTGTGTAACGCGAGACTACAGTACGTCAAGGAAATGACCTTTTTCCATCTAGTTTATTGTTTCAATAATAATTAAGTAAAATTAAACATTCGAAATTTTGCCCATTATTGCAATGTTAGCATCTGCTCGGAGCTATAGTTATCAAACAATTTCGACGGAAACCATTCCCGATACTTTTTTATTACTGTATCTTTTAAATATTTACCGTAAAACGACGTGGTAATAGACGAAGAAATAAAAATCAAAATGCTAAATTATTAATCCGTTGTAAGACTGCTTCATCTTTCACCCAAATGAGCTAATTCATTCTTCACCCAGTGAACAGTGAACTGCTTCATAAGCTACTTAATCTTCCACCCAGTGAACTGTAAACTGTTCCATCTTCCACTATGCCATCTGCTTCACGTTCCGCATAGTGAGCTGCTTCATCTTCCGTACAGTGAGCTACTTCGTAATCTGCACTTCATCATTCAACCATGTTGTTAGAAAAATTGTCTGAAAAGTAACGGTAAAAGTTTCTCCGTGGATCTTCGTAAAAATATGGGCACTTCATACCATATAAAAATGGTTTTCTTCGTGTAAAATACAGGATTGTCTGTAAATATACAGAAACTTCGTAATACAGAGAAATGTAATACTTCGTAAATATACAGACTGTTGGTAATTTTACAGTATCTATGTTGTACATAAATATTGTCTTCTTCGTAAATATACTGAACTCTCTGTAAATACACAAAAACTGCATTTCGCAAAGAAACAGTTTTCTTCGTAAGAGTTAAGAAAAAAACCCGTAATAATGCAGAAACTTCGTTATACATAAAAGTTGTCATCTTCGTAAATAAAGCGACATTGCCTGTAAATATAGAGAAACTTTGTAACATTATAAAGTTGTCATCTTCGTAAATAAAGCGACATTGCCAGTAAATATAGAGAAACTTTGTAACATTATAAAGTGGCCATCTTCGTAAATAAAGCCAAACTAACTGTAGATAAACAAACGCTTCCGACATATCGACATGTCATAAAATGGCAAACTTCGTAAATTAAATTAAACTTCCTGTAAATATACAGAACTTTCGTTGTATCATAACACGGTCATCTTCCTTAATAAAGCGAAACTGCCTGTAAATATACAGAAACTATGTAATACTGTAGAATGGTGTTCTTAATAACTGCTGCCTGTGTATGAACAAAAAAAAATCTTCATATAGCATAAATACTTTTTGCTTCTTAACTTAGAAAATATTCATATACAGACATAATAATGATTGTCATACACAGAAATGCCTTTCTCCATTAATACTAGAATTGCTATATAAAAATTAATCTTACCAAAACATAATGATAAAAATAGATAACTGAATTTCACTGCAGCATTTACGAACAATGGATCTGCAAACTAAGATACCCTACTGTAAAAAGTCTAAAACTGTGGAAACATATCAGCACATTGTACATTTCTATCAGTCCGTTGCAGAAAAATATTAAATGTGTGTAAAATTCATTAACACGAACAACCATCAACAAAGTGTTCTATTTCAATACCCAATAATAGAGGAGCGTTGTAGTGAAATATCTCAGTGAAGAAACCTGGTGAACTTAAGACATACAAATTCACTATATATATATATATATATATATATATATATATATATATATCTTTCATGATGATTTCTTCAGTGTGCTATATTAACAAAGAAAAACTTAACTTTCTCTTGGAAATATTGTCTACAAGAGCTTAAGTGTTGGATGCCAACATAATATACAATCCAGAGCTAACTGTAAACTTTTATTTTAAAAAACCGGTGGAGGAAGAGGTAACTCATTAATTGACTTGTGTATTTAATTTATTAAACAAAAGTTATGGAAAACTGTAAACAACCCAGCACAAACACTTTGAAGTATCATGTATAACATAAGACAAACATTGCAGAAAGAAAAATTTATCAAACAGAAATATACAAAAATTAATAATTTTGAAACAAATATACACAAATAGTCACGTTTATGACAGTAGCTGTTATCACTTGTATGTAAAGAAAAAAGGTATCTTAATATTTTATTTGGATAATCTTCTTGTCAAATCATTAAAAAAAATTTTTAGTTTGATTATATGTTAAGAAACAATGTTACATTAAGTAAATACATAAGCGTTCATTAGAAAACACTAATAGAAGTAAAATATGTATATGATGAATTTTTTGGCCACTGGACGTAGAATTGTGTAGCACTGATACACAGACCCATTATATTCTTAATATATATTTAGAATTAAATCTAACAAAAAATCTTTATCTAGCCACAATTTAGTCATGTAAAAAAAAAAAAAACAATTTCTACGGTCAAATATATCTAAATTGACCAATGTACAGCTGAACCTCATTGCATTGTTCCTCTTTCTTTTGTTTTCCCACATCCATAGTTTTTCATGGTCCCGACAAATTGTCTACGTGAACAATGTTCGAATAAGTCACATGAATTGTCCTTAACGGCATCAATTTCCCGCATAGACCATTCAGACATTTCCCCAATGACAAAGAAAAAAAATGTTTACTTACATTTTAAATTTTCGTATCTCCCTCGTTTACACTTCTCGATAAAAATAGACGTAAACAAACATATCAAAACCACACAAGACATATATTTACTGTTGTCAAAAATGTAGACAAATGTTATAGGTTTGGTTTGTTTTGACTGCAAACTTCGCTGTTATTGTTTCCAATATGTTTTGCAATCCATCGTATTTTAAGAAATATTTTACGTACTTAGATTGTGCCTACAGTAATGTAAACATTGCCGTATTTGTGTTAGGCAAAAAATATTTTTAAAGGGGAAATATGTTTTAAAAATGATATCTTAATTATTTTTAATAGATATGGAACATTTATTACATATACAATAATTTTGTTCAAATGTAAATACAGTACATGCATTTTTTTTTCGCATTTCGATAAAGTTTAGTGAATAAATTACAGTAATGTCAGAAATAATCTTCTACGATCTGGTGAGCTTCAGAGCCGAAAGCAGCCGAGCGCACGAGTGTGTAGTTATGTGAATTTATTTTAACAAGTGGGGTACGATATTTTCATTTTAAGGCCTATGAAATGTTTTCATGAATTATTGCTGTAGCAATTTCATGGCCTTCAAAATCTGTTCGCACACATGAAGAACACCTTAAAAGCGTGTTGACATTGCCAAACATCTCAGATTGCCACAGCCAACAATAAACTAGATCATTGACGATACAAATGACACTAGGGTGCAGACAAACGAATTGGCTCAGTTATAAAAAATGAGGTTCAAATGTTTCCATTGGCGGTACTCTAATAGAAGTAAAAGCATATTCACTACACAGATTTCAAGTGCATATTTTCACGTGTTGCACATACTAAAAAAATTTTTTTAAGGTATGTTTTAATTTTTTTTTAAAGTGTGTTTGGGCAATGTGTTTTGCTTCCCGCATGTTTCGTTTTCCCACACACATAGTTTATTCTCATTTGTACCTTAAAAAACGATGGATAGAGGTTTCAATGTACATTTAAAAAAATCATTGTGTATATAACAAACTACTTCTCAGACAAAAATAAAAGTTGCAAACAACAATTACCCTCTTTGCTGGTTAAAAAACCACACATATGTGCCGTATATGACAGGTAACGTAAAATCTATACACATTGGTCTATTTTTCCTTCTTATAGGCACACAGCTCATTTTAATTGTTTCCACTTAAAAGAATAGATAAATAATTACGTTCACATGCACTACTTGCATGCATTTTTTTTCTCAAAAAATGGCTCTGTAACGCAAGCATGTTTATACTGTGTATTTACTTAAACGAATGCCTTCAATATTTTCGCAACTGTTTGCCTCGAGTATAAAACTATACTATTAATTTATGTAAATACAGGTGTAGGGGACCCAAGAACTTAAAGCAAAAATATTAGGGACTTACTGACCACGCCTGTTTTAAAAAGGTACCAAATAAGTAACCTAAGTCAAAAATATGAACCAAATAATTATGAAAAATTCCCAACAAGCCAGATACGCAGAATTCAACATTTTATGAAAAATACGATAGGTAAATATTTCCAGTATGCACTATGAACTACACTGAGCACTGGGATAGGAAAAAAAATGTTTTGAAACAGATCAGACATTACTATTTGAAGGTTTGGAAGGAAAAAAAGCTGCCGTCTTCATAATGAGTTGGTCGACGAACTATGTGAAGATACACGACTGCCAAAACATTTAGAGACAAGGAAGTAATGACATCTGAATCCTAGAAGCCAAAAAAATTGGTTCAAAATGTTAACTTTGTAGACCTAAAAGAATTAAGTCGCATGACAATGACACACACACATTTCTATATCTACAGCCTTTTTAATTTTAGAACAAGCTAAGTAAAATGTTCTAGAATATGGTGAACACTTGATGTGTTTACAGTTACTTTTAATATTGTTTTATATATTAACCTGCATTTGGGAGTTCAATTCAGGACTGTCAAAACCAATATTAATAGTAGTTTGTAACCAAAGGCGAATTGATTATGTCTGTATGGGGTGTAACCATCTATCATGATTTGGTTACCAAGAATTTATATTTATACGCAGTATTACCAAGTATTACAAGTACCTATTTACTACAGTGAATTGAAATACGTAATTTGTTTACTACGTGTAACATCAACAAAGATTATGTCAAATGTATTAATTGCACTTAAATAGTAACTATATTCGTTACATTTAGAACAATGATTAAAATAAATATAAATAAAACTAAATACTGTATAACAATGACAAACATCATTTTCATAAAAATATATTTATTTTCAATTTGTTTAAAACACTAATCTTTTTGTCACTGAATGAGAAAAGTAAACGTACTCGTACAATAAATGTTAACAGAGTATAGTTTGTACATATTATTTTTAGATTTTACTTTAATTTCAGAAACTTTCTGATTGGGGACAACATCCCTTGCATGCCAATGGTTGACTGTTTTCAGTCACTGCTAGCAAACATACTTCACATTCACATTGAAACTGCTTAAAAAACAAATAGCAACATCACACAACGACAAACTTTCATAACAAGGTGAAAAACGAAGTCTTACGGTTTTTTATATTTTTATCTGAGAAATTTGAATTAATAGCACTTTATAGATTTAAAAAAAACTTAGGTATCATTTGTGTAAAAAAAATTGCTTTTCGGGTAAATAGGAACCTGTGTAAAAATCTACCACACGTGCACAAACTAGACCCTTCAGGATTTTCACAGGATCCAAAAAATACTAAAGTACACTAATTAAATACAGTACTAAAACAGCACACATATACTTCATAGACAATGGATACACGTTTCTGGATAAGTAAGGAATTGGTCTGTAGTAACTATTAATATGTACACAATTTACATAGTTTAAATGTTAAATGTTTAACTCCAATTATGTAAATACCTGTTTACTTTATCACAGATAAATAGTCAGCACAAAACTAGAGCAAAAGAACTGTAAATATAAATTATTAATGATATGTACAATATATACAAGGTAAAAAACAATCCTGAAATTTTATTACATAGTCTGTCTTAACAATTACAAAAGAACTATACAATTTTACAAAATACTAACACATGTCAGTGTATCATACATAAACTAATATCATATAAAAATTTCATAAAACATCCCCTGCAATTATTGATAGCAGTTAGTAGTTTGCTAATACCGTATTTACTAAATTCCAAGACATGTATTATTTTTATATTTTATTTTGAAAAACATGGGTGCATCTTACAATCAACCAGTCTACAATGTTTTTATTACCAAAAAAAGTGAAAAATATATACTTTTGAATGCTTAACACTTTTATGTTTTTCGTTGCACTGTGCTTCCTTTTTCCCACAGTTATTTTAATACAAATAATTACAAATAAATGTTAAATCTTTAACACGTTAAGCTGAACGTACCAGATGATAGTAAACAATGGCTGCAGCACGTCGTAGACTCATAAAAATTGAGTTCCCTTACATTATTTAAAGTAGGTATTATAATGGATGTAGCATATTGCCGAAAGCGCCAACTGCACTCTGTACCAGTGATATTAATATTTCTTTTGGTGCTTATTACTGTACTTTTGTGTACAATGGCTGAAAAACATGTATTGGACTGCCTCTGTACAAAAAAAGTAATTGTTTTCGTAGAAAACAATGGAAACAGAGCAGTGGGTCAAAGTTTTGGAATTAACAAGTGTAATGCTCGTCGTTGTAGGAAAGATCATTGTGCATAATTTGCATCCAAAAATTCAAGGTAAGATTTTCAAGGGCCAAAATGTGGTAGTTTCCCAGAAATTGAACAGGATACGAAAAATGTCCTATCTGCACAACGAAATAGTGGATTCGCGGTATCTTGTGAAGTAATAACATTTAAAGTGATCAAGATTGCAACGTGACTTGACATCACATGGCACCAGTTCCGGGCAAGTCGTGGATGGATCCTGCCGACGCACATAAAGGTTAATACTTTATTAAATCTTATTTTTTTAAACAGGTTTTAATGTTTCGTGTTAGCTACCAGTACCTATACTTTGCTTAAGAAATTTCTATAAGCAAGGTGTCTTAGAATCAGTAATAACTTAGAGAATAAAAGTGGCACATATTTGTATCAACGGCATCTTAGATATGAGAGTGAATATGGTACAGTGAGCAGCACTACATATCCAGACACCTCACAAGTGCTAGTAGCATTATGGCCAACGATTTTGTTCCTCCTGGCTGAATAGTTATGGCAATGCACTTCATAAATAATTCATTTGTAGCAAGTTGTAAATTACTTTGTGACTGGGTACGTGTAAAAGAAGAAATTTAAATTTAAAAAAAGCAACTTCACAGATGGCTTCTTGCTCCCAGTTACATATGATCCATTTGTCTGTGGAAGTCAGACATTCTAGTCATCATATCTATGACTTTCTTTGAAGCTCCATCTTTTGAATTACCTCGCTACTTACGTTTGCAGCCATGTGAAAGATTCATCTTCATAATAACTCTGGAAATGAAAAATATAAGTACAGTTTCTAACAAAAAAAGTCTAAATAGAATCCTACTATTAACATTCACACCCTGTGCTTATTATCCCTTCTAAAAAAATTGAAAAGTAACAGTTATTACCATGTAAATCAGTGTAATTTTTTGCCCCACATACCTTTACTAGGAAATAAATCTTAACCTAACATAATTTAAACTCAAAAGTCAATGGTAAGGTATATGTTCACCCACTAATATAGGTTAACATTAAGGATTGTGGACACTCCCGCCGAAATGAAACTTGGCTTTCATAAAATTAGAAAATTTTTGGAAAACTCTGAAAATGACAAAACATTTACAACGGAGAAAAATGTTTCTCATATATCCCTATAAGATTTTTTTTTTTTTTTTTGTTTTAAGAAGTACGTACGAATATTTTTTAGACACTATGACTTTCAAATTGTATTGTTTGTTCCATAGCTCTGGCCGGCTCTCCATCCTGCCTCGAGAGACTAGGCATTTGAAGGCTTCATACATGCCAGCTTTTACGGATTGTCAGTTAAATGCACGGAAAGTACATACGTTTTACTGAGGACAAGAAAATTGTTCGGATTTCTGGACGTTCGGCAATGTTATGTGTACATTTCTGTTATTATTTACAAATTAATAGCGGACAAATATGTTTTGCGCAAGCGTACCAACATGAAACGTGTTTTTCAGTGTTGTTTCTCTCTACTATTGTACATAAACAATTGTAAAATCAGTTTTTACTGTGGACTCAGCAGTTGGTCACAACGAACACTACAGGAACCAATAACAAAATTCGGTATACATTTTGTTCCCGGTTTCTTTTTGGCATATTTTAGAGCTAACAGCCAATCTGTGGTTTTCTTGTATGGGGTTTTACAAGATGGCAACGTGCGTGTTATTGTTTGTAAGCGACACATGCGTTGTTTCTTACCCAAATGGGCGCTTTTTTGTGTTCTTGGAAGCTGAATTTTTAACTTTGAACCTAAAAATATTTTTCCGCTGTTGTAATGAATTTGACGTATAACTACAGTGTGATGTGACAAATTTTTTTTAAGCTGGAAAGATGCATTGCGCGCGTGTTTATACCGTCGCGAACTTGAAAAATTATTTTATTTTATCGTGAAGCGTACGTACAATAATAATATTTTTATATAATATAAATGAACTGTTCATATTTACTACCAGCGTAGTTTTTGCGCGGCGTTTATTAGTAATTTATGGAAGATGGTATGAAGCACCTAACTGTAACTACTGTTTGAATTTACAGGCCGACGTGAAAATCGCAGAATTAAACATGAATTTTCATTAGTAGGCTTCAAGGCGCTGTAACTAGTGCTGCATATTGCCTTACAGTATTTCGTAACTCAAAACACAATCTAGTTTGGTACTGGACTATTTTATGTCACATGAAATAAACAAAACTACTGTAGTTGAGATTTTTATAAAACTTTGTGAAAATATTTATACTGTATTTGTATAACCGTGCTTACAGGTTGTTTAAAGATGCAAGTGTATATTTCGAACTATAAAATAATTTTATATTTTTAAAGTATTAAGTGAACAGGAAATTGTTCAAAGTATAACTTGGCCAATAATTGTTTTTACATATTTAGGTATTACTAACTAAGCCTACACTTTAAAAACAAATAAACGTTAAAAATATTAAGTGTTATTATGTGTACGGTTTATAAGTCATGGGGACTAATATGATTCGGCACAAAAAATGCAGGGTGCAGTTTACGCAAAAATGTGACGTTCCGGAAAAGTTTTACTGATGGTCATTTTGAAAAGTTGGCATGTGTGCTCTATATTACGCAATGACTCACTTTCACTAGTAGTGCTGACGGTTAAATATGTCGAAACATTACTTTTATGGTACACTGTTTAATATTTTAAATCTAAAACACATATAAAAACCCACACTCATTTGTGAACCACGGGCAGACTATAGGCCTGGCTGGTTAGGTTCCATGTTTAACCCCGAACCCGAAACACCTTGCATTTCTCGCACACAATCACGACACAATGTAGAGGAACGAAAATGTAAACAAAACACAGCGAGAAAAAAATATTTCTAGTAGCCAACATTAAGACACCTTTATTTCATTGATCTACAAAAAAAACTTTTTTCATGGGGTGACATGCGATCGTCTCACAATGTATTAGCACTCCTGCCACGTTCAGTACTACCAATATACTTTCCACTTGCCACCTCAATGTACTATCGAAGCGCAGTAGCCGATTAGTCACAGCTTTGCTTACTGCAGCCAGTCACGCTAGTACATATCATTTTGTGGTTATAAAATACACCAGGGATAGTTAATTGTAAGCCTGGACATAAAACTAATTTGTTATTAACACTGAACATTCAGAAATACGACATGGATTGAGATATTCCCTCATAAACATAGTATAACTAATTTTATGACAACTACAAAAAAGATGCACTGAAATGAGTATTTTTCATTGTGGTTGGTAACTGATGAACCTAGTACTAAAATGGCTTGAGGTAAACAAATTTATAGCAGTGAAACAAAATAATTTTGGGTAATGTAATATAACTGATAAATTTTGTCACAAAAATTAAATTTCACCACAATCACAGAAATTTAACACATTACCAATGAAGAAAGGGACAAAAAACAGCAATACAAAGCCTTCAAGCTCTTTGTTTTTATTCCATCCTCCTTGGTTGTAATGAAATGTATAGCTCGTGCTCTTAAACTGATGTATTGATAGCTTGTGTGACATTTTTAAACTCCATAAAACTGACCCGACTTAAATTCACATATATAAACGCTGACCATTTTTTACAGTTCGTAACACATTTTTTATAGGTCATCAATGGATAATAATCATTACTAGCAATTATTTCAGTTTTGAAAAGTATAATCAGTATCATGAAATAATAATAATGTGTTTTATACATTACCTTTGGATGAACTCCAGTGTGTTGGACAATTTCTCAGGGTACCTAATACTGAAAACGAAGTATGCAGAAAAAAGTACTGCAACAGCATTGATAGCGTCAGCTGTTTCCAAAACAATTTTCCCATCCACTAGCAAAACAAATAGCTGTGCACAGTAGATGGTCTGCTCTGGAACACAAATATTGCAAAAAATATTAATCTCGTGACTGCCACAGAATAATTTTATTACGAAATGATGGTAAAATAAATTGTTCAATACAATTCTATACAGCAGAAGAAAATCACTCTCCCCTCAGTTTCAATAGTCTCTGATTACTGTATTCACCCATATAGCATTGGTAGTTTGAACTCTAGGTCAATTGAACTGTTTTTTAGCATCTCATACATTAATATTGCAATTTTTGTTGCAGCTGAACACAATGGCGAAACAAACACTGAACAATTTTGTATCACGAAGCATGTTTCATTTGTGGTTATTTTCAGTTTATTTGTAAGTTAACAAATGTGTTGTGATTTATATACACAGTAAGGATAGTTTTTGTGACAAAATGCAGATGAGACATACAGTGGAATATTTATTAGTTGAAACCTAATGGATTGAAATATCTGCATCCATGGAACACATTCTGGGGCTTATTTCTTTATTTTACAGCATTTTAAGACCACATACACTGACATTCCTCATACACTGAAATGTTTTTATCAATCCCATGAGAAACTATGAATAGTGAATCCACTGTATTTTGATAAAGAATGTGAGATGAAATCTGAAGGGGTCTATGCAATTACATAAACAGTAAAACACATAAAGTGTGCAAATATTTCAACACTGCCGTACACAATAGAACCCTGTTATTTGTAATGTTACCAATTATAAAGTTTTCCATTTGGTCACCAAAACTATTTTATAATAGGAAATTACCCTCTAAAAATGTTTTCCCATTTATAAAGTTCCATACTCGACCATATACCCTGCGAGAACATTGGATCACAAAAATCTGGGGTGCATTGCGTACATAGACAATTTATATTCGAAGTCTGTGCACTGCGCAGGTAAATAGCTGGTATACGCTGAGACTTAACAGCACGGGTGGCTAGGCATGCAAGCACACCGACATGCATGCGGAGGAATGCCCTGTACAGTTAGCCAGGCGCGATTAATAACAAAGTCACTTGTGTAGACTACATTGTTATCAGCGCTTAGCAGATTACGTTTTTCGTTATGACTATGTGCGTAATAGTATATTAGTAGTTCTTGGAAAACTCAAAATGTCAAAATTTTGTTCGTTTACGGTGGGTCAGAAGATGAAAGTAATTAAGGAAGTCAACGAAATGGAAACTCGTGTAGCAGTTAGTAAGTACGACATCTCAGGTTGGAGCAAAATCAAAAACAAGTTATAGGATAGCAACGTCGACTTTTAGAGAGAAGGAACCAAAAATCCCATAGATTGAAAAATGCTTGGTCGAGTATATATTCGAGCTACGGTAGTTCGGTTACGGCGTTTGGACAAACTTCTGCAAAAAGCAAGCACAAACGGAATGGCTTATCTGTGCTGTGGAAAATCACTGTCGGACAGAGACTACCTGGAGCCTACAATGATAAGTTTGAATTTATTTTTTCCAAAAAATTATTTTTTCTCCAACTTGCTATTGAGGAAAAAAAAGGTAGCGAGGGGTATGTGGATGAATATGGTAAAACTCATTTGCGACCCTTTAGAAACATTAACAAAGTTCTACTGTACTAGATAATTTGTTAAAAGACTAAGTTTTTAATTAAATCAACACTACAAAAATTGTTATTTGCCACTTTACCCACATCTGTTTCAACTAACTGAATAATTTTTTT
Source organism: Medauroidea extradentata (assembly GCA_003012365.1). Taxonomy (NCBI): domain Eukaryota; kingdom Metazoa; phylum Arthropoda; class Insecta; order Phasmatodea; family Phasmatidae; genus Medauroidea; species Medauroidea extradentata. The sequence continues at coordinate 16,203 of PNEQ01120826.1, forward strand.
AATGAGTTGAACACTAACGTACTGTTTTACAGAAGTATAACAGAGAATTGTCTCCACAGTATTTAGATAAGGTGCATTGCCAAATAGCCTATGAAATCATTATTTAAATATTTTGCTATCAGGGCAAGTAGCTTTGAAATATTATGCAAATGCTTGAGCTTATGGCAGGCCGTTTAAAGTTCAGTGGCAGGCCAGTATTTGGCCCGCGGGCATTGGGTTGGCCGTCCCTGGGCTAGGGAAACACTCGTACCTCTGAATCTCTAGACACCTTCGCAAAAGGACTCGGTAGCTAAATGGGTATTTTTAATGGACAAAATGATTCCTCCGAATTCTTTTGCTGTTGCCATCTATGATAAAAGAGCGTAAAACAAGAATTAAAGATTTTGTAAAATTTAAAAAAACTTAAATTACATCAAGTACAAAGTGATAAAAATAAGCTTATTATTTTCATTCAAACTCGCTTGGAACTATTAGTAGGTTAAATATCAATCAAACTAAACAAAATAAATTGTTTAACAATGAACAAGAGTAACATGTTTACATAGTTTAAATAATAAGGTGCAATGAGAATAACACGACACATAAAAAATATGTTCAACTTTCATACTTAATAGCAACACAAGAGCAGCAGGTGATGCAAGCTGCATCTCTTAACACTGGGCACATGGATAGGTGCACTGGCATAATTTCAGAGAAATTGAAATCAATACAAAGATGGAAGCATCCACTTTGACGAACTCTCAAGGGATTGTCTTAGCTAATTGGCTATGTTAGGGTGATCAAAACGTGCCTAAAACTTTACTTTTGAAACCAGCCTATATCAATAACGAATTGTTTATTTTATATAGTCTGGAACATCCCTCCCGTGGCATATATTAAATGGTTACTTACTTAATGGGAGTAAGAAAGATGTTTTTATGTTCACCTGTGAAATATGTAATTCACCCCACAGATATTTCTTATATTATTGTCATACTTCATACTACAGTACAAAATTCAATTTATTAATTCATTTACACAACTAATTTAATGGTATTTAATTTATTTTAATACTTAAATGTCAAATTTAACTATACGCTGCAAACATCGAAGTTTGATACAGCCTTTAATGCTTTGCATATATTTCTAATGTCTTTAAATTTCAAACTGGACATTGTTGGTGTACAGTATGTATGTATGATACATATATCAAAGGTTTTTTACCTACAGTATAACGTGCTTAGTAAGTTATCCTAGACAGTGAATGTAACTAAACATTATACTTCATTTAATACATTGCTGCAATTTTAGAATGTAGTGTACCTACCTCGTGTAATGAGAAGTGGAGTCATTACATAAAAAATCCTTTCTATGTCCTCTGCAGAAGCGGTTTCCTGAAATTGAAAATAAAGATGTTAGGAGTGTTTGCTGGGATTACTCGGGACGGGATGAGCCAGTCATCAGGATCCAGTTTTAAATGTTAAATTAATTTTGGTTTAGCCCACCCTTTCTATATATATTGTTTTTAAGCAAAAACCGCAATGTGCACTTCAAAGAGAAGAACAGTGGCACAAAAAAGAAAGAGTACGAAGCTATTATTAAAATATTGTCTCGTCTGGTTGTAATTTGGGTGATGATATTGTTAGGCTATTTGCTTGCATTAAGGATATTCGGAATACAGTGAAACTTCATATTTACGTTACCGTTAGTTACGTTTCCCTGCGAATTACACTTTTTTCTTCAGGTCCGTTTGTCTGCCATTTAGTGCAATGTTAAATTTTCCCGCATGTCACATCAAAATTTTATTTCTCCAGCTGTTTACGTTTTTCACCCACGTTTTACCATCCAATTACAATATAAACACGAGATTTCAGAGACATAGATGACAAAGAAAGGACATTTAAACTGGTTTGTAAATAGAAACAAGTAGATCTATACAGAACTAATCAGCCTACTTTCCTTTAGTGTATATTTTGAAAACAGAAATGTTTGCTCAAGGACTATAGGGGGGGAGGAGTTATCCTAGGGTTTTAGAACACACAGAAAAGAATGCCAACGAAAGCAATATAATGAAAAATTAAAAAATTAGTAAACATACTGCAGCATTTAAATTTTGTGTAGAATTATTTACTTGCCTAGATAGTGTTAAGAACATCTCTGGTGATTAAACTTGAAATTTGTTGAACAGCAGTATTTCCTATGAGAAATTTATATGAATTTTTACTGAATGATATAAAATATACCAACATGCATTTTCGCTACTTATCATCACTGCCATCTACTAACCAACTGACTCAGATTATCTTTCAATAATTCTAATTGTTGGTCATACAGTAAAGCAGGGTGATTAGAAACATTGGGGTGAATAGAAAGCAATTATAAAGGTAAATTTTCGGTATAGATGTTGTTTTAAAAATTTAATGTTTAAGTAGACAAGTTAAAACAATTTACCTACAAACAATAGTTTTATTGTAATGATATTACTTTAAAGCAACAAGTGTAGATAAGTGAAGAACATATTTCTAATTTCGTTTCTATTCACCCCAGTGTTTCTAATCATCCAGTTTTACGGTACTTGTGTTTAGTTAATTTTGTGAGTCCATACAAGTAAGATCCCAGAGAGATGAACCAACACTAACCTGACATGATGTCACAGTTGCTTGTATGTATAATCGAATACCAAAATAAGATTCCCAAGTAACTATCAAAATTTACTTAATTATACAAAAAAATTTTGAAAATTGTTTTAATAATTTAGCCTGAGCGATAAAAGACATTATTTTAAGGAACTATTTCTCTAACTCAAGGCACAAAATTTAACACATCTTATAAAGAATACAGTTGTCATATTGTATGCAGTATAATTAAATAACATAATGTAAATCCAAGATGGCGGAGGGCATTTAAATTAGTTTGAAGTCAAACTGCAAAACCGTATTTCTTGCCATGAACAGCAAATTATATAATAACTAAGCACGAAAAGTGTTATCAAAGATTGGCTGCTCCCGCTTTACATAACAACAACAATAATAAAATCACTCGCAATTGTGCTTTGCCTTGTGGCAAGATCACTCCTTTCTGCCCCTCTAAGACCTCCC
>PNEQ01120827.1:0-19279 GCA_003012365.1 Medauroidea extradentata
TCATTTCATTATGTTAACTGGTTTTCAAGTTTTGTATGAAGTAAAAATACGCAAATTTTGACTTTGAAGTGCCATTACGGGAAAACTAGATGAGCTAATTTTTTTCCGTTAGAGGTATATGTACTCTCAAGTAATGTGTATAAAACTAACACTATTTCATACAAATATAAAATTATGTTTTTTCCCCACTTGAACAACCGTAAACTGATCTTCTACGATATTACGTGGTTATTTAATCCAATGCAGCTCAACCAGACGCAACGCAGGTGCAAAATTTGCGTTGCACCAATAAAAAGCGATATTTAATCGGCCCCCGGGATCAAACTGTCGCTTTCGTAAATTGTTGAGATATTTTTTACATTCTTATATTTGAACAAATCTAGTCACGATTTTAAAATTCAAGTTTTTGTGTGAGTTCGTTTAGTTTCATGGCACACGTATTTATTATTTTAATTATAAGTACTTTCGGACCTTATCTTTTATCGTACATTTATTTATTTAAGGCTCATTAGGATTCCACTTTCCCCCCCTTTTTTTTTATTTGGAGATGTGTCGGGGAATTGTAGCCTACTTCATTTTTTTTGCTGCAAAAATAAGATTCTCGTTGTTTAACACGAGGGTTAATTTAATACTCTCTTTTTATATTCTCCCCGAGTAAATAATGGCCTGGTGAGAGTACTCAGAGTATGGCGACAAACAGAAAGCCTCCAGCGTTCCGTTAAAACAAAAACTGTGACGAGACAAAGGGTGGAAAAATTGCAGCTTCAGTCTTGCCCGAAATGTGGCTTTTTAACGCTTCAGCTAACCTTGAGCCAAGATTCGAATTCGTTATAAATCCTGAACCAGCGATTATGTGGGCAAATAGTTCACTACTGATTTCTTACAAGTGCGTACTTAGTATACTAAATATTTAATATCGCCGTACGACGTAACCACTGTTTAGTTCCTTATCGGGCAACGTCTGGTGCAGTGAAGGTTAAAAATTAATGTTAAAGTCTTTTTTGCGCTCTGGATTTATATTCCTTCCCTGATTGCGCGCATTCTCAGTACAGGATGTATGAAATTAATTTTTTTTTTGTTTTGATTTTTGTTTTTGAATGAATTTTGTGCGACATTCAAAGATTTTATTTATGTGTAGGCCTACAAGCCAGATAATGTTTCGATTGCAGTTGCCCGCAGGTTTTGTTTGCATGTGAAGTTTTTTCTTTCTATGGTAGTAAGACATTAAGTCTAAAATGTACTTTCAATTTGTACTTAAATTTCTTTAATAAAATTAAGTAGTCCGTGTTCCATTGTTTGGACACTTTTTAAAGTTTCGTTCTTTAAGGTCGCGGTTCACCTCAGTTTTCAACGTCTTTTTTTGCTTTTATATTTGTACCAGATATTTTTTTCTTATTATAGACATAAATTATGGCTAAATCTTCTTCTTAGACAATTGTTGTATCTCTCATAGTTTCTGCATAATGAGTAGTAAACGTCAAAATTTCGACTTTACGGTTTTACGGACGCCACTGAAACCAACCGACATACCAAACCGAAAAAAAAAATTCACAGTGTATAACAATGTTATAAGCTATGATTTGAACTATATAAAATAATAAATAAATAAATTTTTGTATTTTTAAATAATTTTTGAAATTTTTAAATTTTCATTTCAAAATTCAGAATTATTTATTAAATACAGAAATATTTTATTTTTTGGTTTTATGTGTGTCATTTCATAGCCTAATACATTGTTATACACTGTGATTTTTTCCATTTGGTAGTACAGTTGGTTTTAGTGGCGTACATACGCACCCTTAATGTTTAGTATCAAGTTGATTGAAATCTTTCATTTAAAGAAACGTGGTGTTAATATGTCGACTTTTTATGACTTATCTGACAATTCTGCTGGAATATATGTCTATGATTAATTTGCAGCGATTTCATTAGAGAATGTTACATACAACTTTACACAAGAAGAGGAACTGGAATAGTAATCGGCCATGGCCTATCATACTATCCTAGCATTTGCACGCAGCGATTTTAAGGAAACCATGGCAAAATGAAACCAACATAGACGGAGTCGGGAATCTAACCCAGGTCCTCCCCAGTGCGATTCCGACGTGTTACCTTTGCTTCTCTCGGTATGTAGGTATTGCGTGTGTTTGGTCGCAATATGTTTTATGTGCTCTCAATTTCGTTTTACCTTTATTAATATTGGATTTTTTTATACGACTTTCCGTTAGAAAGTTCCATCTCTTGTTGGGATAAACTAGAACAGACGATGTTTTTGTGTTTCTGCGTATGCGAATATGCCTGATTACTAACAACCCCTAGAAAATATTTAGGTAGTTTGCCACAGTTTTTTGCGAATGCCTGAATGACTATCCTAGTGCCATGTTGTCATACATTATATCAGACAACTCTGGTATCAATCTAGTTAAAAGAGTAAAAATTAACAGCACTGCAGTGCTTTGGAAAGTTTTTTTTTTTTTTTTTTCCGAACGGTACATAGCGAAACAATCGAACAACAATAAACTGCTGCATATCTTCCACCTTTGTAAGTTGAATCAGGATGGATTATGTTAATTTTGCGAGTGATAGTTTATGAACAAGTAAGTCGAAAATGTGTTTTCAATTTTTCTGCAAAGTGTATTGCTGTGGGAGTAATGATATCCTGAAAACATATTTTAAAATCTCATTTCTTTGAATGAAATGAAAAAGTACTTGCTTTTTTGTTGTATTGACATTATTCCGTGTATAATTGGTTAATATAAATTTTATAGTTGATTTTCAGGCTAGTGTTGATTAATGGACGAATTGAAAACACATTTTCTACTTCCTTTTTAATGAACTATGGCCATGCAAATTTAACACACTCCGTCCTGACGTACTGTATAACCACAAGGTCGATATATTGTATAACCACAAGGTCATCGCCTGCCCTTACTCAGTGTTTTGCCTGAAGACTTTCCCGCACTGCAGCGGCACGTTGATGCGTAGCTCGTTTTCGTAGCCCTAGTAACCATGGCGACCGGTTGCGTCATCGGATTGCCGCTGTCGCGGATCGACGTGCGTCTTCGTCCAGACGGTCATCTAAACGCCAGTTCTGTTCCTTGCGTCCTAGAAACCGAAGTGAATGTGCGACAGAGCAGAGGCGGCATTGTCTCGTGCGTCCAAATGTTTGCTAATATGAGAAGAATATACACTGGCCGTAATTTTCCGCGTTTGATGCGCGGAGACAGTGAAGCGATTTCCACACTCGGCGGTAACAGAGTCGCTTCTACTCGCGGTGCGTCAAACTGGCTTGCTACTACTCATTTTCCTGTGGGACTCAAAAGCGAAGAGTTTGTAGTAAAGTCCAAAGCGTGCTTCCAACGTTGTGATTTACGAATCCGGGGTGATATTTTTCCTGTCACGGCTGTCTAAAAAGGCCGTTTTTAGCCATTTTTGAGAGACCCCAAAAACATGTTCTAACAAGCATGTCGCATCGTTTCGTAGATAAACATGTGAATAAGTTTAGCTGTTTCGCGTAGAAAAGAATAGCCGCTGCACACAACACTGTTCATTGCGTCAGGTGCAAAAATTTCGTCGGAGCGTAGAATTTTTGGTGAACGTAACAAGTTTTGCATAACCCGCATATTTTGTGCTGACTGCTCCGGGTTGCGATTTGTATATAGAGAACAGTGCGTGTTGCTATAGCATGGCGTTTTGTCTATTCAGTCAGTTGTCCCAATAATCTGTGTTACATACGCTTCCTCCCAAAGTAATTCATGCAGAACTTTTTTTCAGCAGTACCTATGTATATTTATGACGTCGACAGAGGCGCATCGTGGTCGTGTTCCAAGGCATGTGGTGATAAGCAATGACGCGGTGGCTCGTTTGATACGGTCGAACTTCGCCGCTTATTGGCTGCCCGGGACAGTTCATACCAGCCGCGTGTCTGTTTGGCTCCTGCATGTTGCGGCAGGTTTCCTGTTGGCCTGGCTGCTGGCTAGCAGAGCAGCTGCCTTACGCTGATTGGCCGTAGGCTTATCCGCCATGTTGCTGGCCAGGGAAGCCATTTTGCTGGCGTGTGCGACTGAGTTCGCTGTCCTATCGGCTATTTCACTTCTGTATTCCTAAATATTCTCTGACACTGAGTTGTCCGTGCCTCCGTGGTATCATTTGACATGGAGGAACAAATACGCTCTTCTTCCAGTAGCGTACAAGAGGCAAGGAAAATAATTTCCAGTCGGTCTGCACAACACATCTTAATTGGGTATGATTATAGTGGGCACATATAGTTGACGTGATCAAAGCGTGTAGTTTGAGCTTATATTGCATGCCTTGGAACACGACCACGGTACGCCACTGGATGTTGAAATTCCGTACATTTAATTTGGTGAGCAGTCCGACCGCTTGACTCAATGGTAAGAGCTAATGGCTGGTGAGCCAAAGTTCCCGGTTCAATTCCCGGCCGGGGAGGTCAATATTTACAGTGGCCTCTGTGGGTTCAGGACTGTGTGTTGTCCCCTCATCCACATACTGCGGCATCGGAGGACGTGGTTTCCGTCGTAAACCTGCCTTCGGGAAGACCACCTATTGTTAGGGCCCCTTGTTTTTCGCGAAAAGAATTTTGCCACAGTTTGTTTCAGTGCCTTACGTGCACATCTGCAATTCTGCTTCACAGTTATTGGCAGCGTGTCTATGCGAAGAGCCGTATCTCATTTGACTGAAACCAATTACAATAACATCAATTCAACGCCACACGTCTGCGGTTTGCCGGAAGAAGTCCAAGGCTCGTGAGAGCTGAAATATCCAATCACTGACCACGAAGCAGAACTGCAGATGTGCATGTTAGGCGCCGAAACAAAAGTGAGGCAAAATTATTTTCGCGAAAAACAAGGGTCCCTACATATTGTCACAAATTCTTGCGCAAGCAATTTCACCAAAGAAGTTTAATTCTTTGGTAATATATTTACTCACATTGTATCGCCCTTTTTCAGCTTTTCCATACAGACTTCTGCAAAAATATTTAGTTTTATGACAAAGTTGTAATTTATTTACGTATCGGAGCCTCTTGGTACAAGTTCGGACAGATTCTTTCCCATCCCTACTTCTTAGTGTTTCCTATTAGGACCTTGACCTTTACTGGGGAACTTCATGCTGTTCAGTTGACTGTTTTGTCTTTATTTTGATTATATTTTGTACTTTCTTACAGCGTGTTAAAAAACGAAATATAGGATCAAAACTGTGGAAAATAACTCCAAACGGTATTTTTTTACTAGTGTGTTGAATTTTTAATTTAAATATAATTTTTTGTGCGTTAATTTTTTCCCCCATTTTGAGTTTTGTTTAATCATATGCGTTGTACAAATGTCATGAAGGAAATTACATTGAATTAAGGCTCTTGCTTCGTCTGCAATTGGGGTAAAACTTTTGGCTTGTTTTGATCGAAGTTTGTAGTAAAACGTAATATGAGATAGCCAGCAAAGTATTAACTGTATCTCCAAAAATGGTATTTCTTGACATTTCATTGAATCCGTAGAGTTCTTAAAACTTTATCAGTGAACATCTATGCGCTTTCTTTAATTTCAATAGAATCAAGTTATAAATTTGCTAGCTTGTTTTGGAAATCTTGAAGCATTACCATATTTATTTGTTACAAAAATTATAAAAATCTGCCCAGAAAACATTTGTGTACTTGAGCGATCTTAAAACACAATATAAAAAATATTTCAGTATATTTTTTCTCATAAATCACTGAATAGTGAAACTGTTCTACGTTTTGCACGTCAACTAGGTTACAGGTTATTGTTTAGTTCTCTTTTTGGAATTCGTACTGCGTGGTGTCTGTTAAGAGGACTGTGTACTTAGGCATCGGACGGTGTTGTGGAGTGTCAAGCGAATAATATTTTACGCGAAACCGTCCAACTTATTCTTATTGTTGTTATCTATGAAAAGAACACGAAACTACGTATGCCACTTTTTGAAAATTCAGTATGCTTGTTAGTAACATGATTTTGCGGCCTCTGAAAATGACTAAAAACATCTTTTTTAGACTGCTGTAACTTTGAAAATACAAATGCACGGGTCTTAACTTCATAATATGCAAAAATAAAATTTAAGGGTCACCGCTTAAAGTCCCATAGGAATTAGAGTTCTACGAAAACACTATACGCCATTTTAGCGCGTTGGGAATAGAGAACATGTGCCTATCGTCGAGGACTCTTATCACTCCGCTGTTAACGTGCGTCAAACGCGGAGATCTGAAACCGGTACACAATGTGTAACAACTGTAGTTGCTCGTTTAGATTAAGGCTTTTTACTAGTCATGTGTTTTGCATTTCAAAATAGTGAAGGTTATTGAGTTTGCACCTCACAAAATTTAATAATATTTTATCTATGTCCCGTCGTGCCAGTAATGTTGATACTTCCAGTGAACCAGAAAGTTGTCGACAGGAAACGGATTAACCTAAATTGGTTGGGATCAATCCCATTTAATTGAGGCATGTCACTAATTACTTAACTATAAGTGTCGTCTTGAACAACACTGACCTTGTATACTGAACGAATTAGTCTTCATCAAGAGTTGCACTCTCTCGACGTATAATCGGCGCCGTGGGTGTGCGTCATGATTCTGGGATATATAAATATATATTAAAAATGTGTGTGCGCGTGCGTGTACGTGTGTACTTTGTATAGGCATATACGTGTATGTATGTGTGTGTGGATGGGGAGAGAGAGAGAAGGTGAGAAGAAGGGAAGACCAAAGAAGATGCGAATAAGTGGAGGTACAGGCTTTGCGGTTGTCGTGCGATAATTGCCACTTCCTGGAAGCGCGCGGCTTTTATGATTCTGTTATGCAACGCTAAAATTCGTTTTGATACTAACTTCCGGAGATGTGCATGTGTTATATAAGGGTAAATTAAAGGAGTGACGGTTTAAAATAGAAGGATGTCAACGTGTCTACTGCACTGGAAGACGATTCGTAACGGCATCATATTTGCTGCTCCCAATTATGTTACTAAATATTAATGAGGAGTTTGTTTACGTTTGAGTTTTCTGGCGAGTGGAGTATCTTAGACAACACGTCTCCAAATGCTGTTTTTCAGGTTTGGCTGTCAGCGTTTGTGTGGAATTTTATCCTGCAATAACTTAGTGTCACTTTTTTTTTTTTTTACTGTTACGGCGTTCGTAAGCATGTAAACATATGGTCTTAATGTCTGCAAATTTGCATAGTTAAAATGTTCGACTTGTCGCTTATAAAGCTTCCGTAGCCCTGATCTGCACTTTCCCGGGACCAGCTAAGCGCGGGTGTCGAATGACCGAGCAACGTTGGAAAAACCGGTGTTAAAAATGTATTTTGAACTGCTTGTGGTTTCGCCCTTTTAATCTGTATGGTAGCTATACTATATGTACGTTGCTCGTAGTCAATTCAACAGTTATGAAATCCATCTTACAAAAATGTCTTCCTTCAGGATGTTGCTATACTCTGTCCACTCTAAGGTTGCAGCAGAAATAAAAATAGCTAACGAAATAAGAAATTTAATTATATCTTGACTCCTTACATTATGGTTATGCTGTAACACAGTTACCTTGTATTTTTCAATATTTCAAATGAAATTTATGCTGAGCAAAAAATTTTTTTGTCAGTCTCTTGATTGAATTAGCTGCACTGCAACCACCAAGCCGAAAGTTATACGTAACAGAAGCGAACGAACGCTAAGGGCGAAATTGACGTGCGCCTCAAGTAACCCATCGCCGCTACACTTTTTAAGCACCGAACTAGCGTGCAAGCTTTCCGTCCAATCGTTTTTACTAAGAGACACTAAACGAAGGTCATATAATTTTGCTGACGAATGTTGTAGAAAAGTTAAATGCACTTCTGTATCTTCGTATCGCATAATATCCGGTGTAGTACGTTTATAGGCACGGCATTTTGAAAAGGCAGCTTTCAGCTATGTGGGGGACTTCGTGGTAGTGGTTCTTATGTACAGTACGTAGTGTCTCCGCAGTGACATTCCGCATTCACTTGAAGTGTCTTTTATTTCGTAAATAAGCGCATTGGTTGCACGTAGAATAGTTTCTCAAAAAGAAGTACCTCTCAACTTACAGTAACGCTTTCAAAGCGCATACCTTTACTTGTGCTGTACGTAAAATACCTAAGCACGCTAGAGACTTCAACGCTGGATCGTGAGCGAACGCTTTTCCGGAAAGCCTTGGAAACATGTAGAGAAGGAATGTAACACCTGCGCGAGTATAAACAGCAAAAAGGTATGAGTATATTCTATTAGCCTAGTTCACATTCCAACTGTCAGTCATGCTTTACCGAAACCATGCGTTGGTAGCAAATTATCTCCAGTTCATTAGAACATACTTTCCAGCGGCCGACATGGGCGTACCTAGGAATAAATTTCGGAGGGGGTTTCGAGCTCTCATCTTGCGTAGGAAATGTTTTAATGTCACCTGTGTTTGACGTCTCTAAATGTAATATTTACATATTTTATTAACAATTTGTTTGTTATTGTAATATACTGTACCTTTTGTAATGTCAAATATAGCACCTAGATAAGGAAACTAACATTTCGGAGGGGGTTTCAATCCCCAAAACCACCCTTAGGTACGCCCATGAAAATACAAAAATGTGAGTTTTTATGACCAATCTCGGTGTTGAATCTTTTAAAAGGAATAGGCGTGTACAATATGTCATTATACGTCATAAAATAAGTCACGTGTGAAGGTCTCATAGATGCGAGTTGTCGACGAGAAGACTGCACGCCAGTTCAGTGACTTACGCCTAGAGGCTAGGGTGAGGCGTGATGCGCGCGCTGTGTCGTCCTTATAGCTTCCGCACTTCTTGGGCTAGAACGTGCAGGATACCTTCCCCCAGACGGCCGCCTTTAAGGGCGTTCACGGTGTGGAAATGCTTAATTTTATATTTGCCTGACAGTGTTAGTTTTATAGACACTACTTGTGACTACATTTTCCACTTGTAGATACTTTTTAGCTATCGTAGTTTTGGTATAACAAAAACCAAGTGACTTGCTCGAATGAAATAATTTACACAGAAATTATATATTATGGGCCATATGCTAAAAATATTTAAAAACACAGAGTAAAATTCCTTTGTACTTTAAAAAAAAATCCGAAAATGACGAAAATTTACCTCACATACGGCAATAAAAAAAAGACAAAATGACTTTAGTGTGTGTTTTTAAATCTTTTAGCATATGGCCACTTATATCTCATTTCTGTGTAAATTATTTCATTCCAGCAAGTCACTTGGTTTTTGTTATACCTATGTTCCTGTAACTTGCAAATTCTGACTTTGACGTGCCTCTATGGGAAAACTATGAGAGTTAAAAAATGTCTACAAGTGGAACATGTAGTCCGAAGCAACGTCTATAAAACTAACACTATGCCAAGCAAATATAAAATTTTGAATTTTAGCCACGTGAACACCATTAACATGGCATATAAAGTTCCATCCGTCATCTTATGCTACAGCATCAGAAACAAATGAAAAACAGCAGGGTTAAATACTACTTGTCACTTTATGTATTCATGTTTGCAGTAGACCGTATTTGTAACAGATAAATATTTTAATGTTTTTGTGTGTTCAGTATAATATTATATCTGCACATTTCATGGCAACGAGTTTAAAAAAAAACTTAATGTGTTTATACTGTTAAACACACTTGCCTCAAAAATATTTCGTACAAATACCAGTTTTTACTGTGTAGTACTGGCGGTGTGGGTCTTTCGGTCAAGTCCCTCCAATCGAGCGCTGTCAGCTTGTTTGACAGGCTGAGGGGAACGTTGATAAACGACGTTTTAAATCATCGTTTTCCCGCCACTTCCTCTCTTATCACGTTACCAGCCAGTGTCCCGAAAGGGAAATGGTTCACTTTCACGACCCCATTTCTTTACGTTGAGCGCTGTACTGAGTGCCTCGCCCGCGTTTACTCTGGCGGCGACGCTGTCATTTAATTACAGGCTGGCGGCTCTCTCGGAAGGAAAGTAGCTGCTCACCGCTTCTCCAACACGCCTTTTGAGTTACGTATTCATTTGTATTGACGGTTTGAAGACATGCGTTGCTTTCTCTTATAGTCCGTTCATGGTGAAGTAAACACTTTTGCTAACAAAACTATTTAGGCCTACTGTATAGTTTGAATTTTGTGGGCAAACATAATGGAGCTTTGACAAATTTGTAGGCCTACATTAATGAGGATTTTCTCAAGTACATAATTAGCGAAAATCATTGTGTATTTTGTTTGAAGAAATAACTTAACATAGTAACATATAAACTGTTATTTAAAAAAAAAAGGGGTGGTGTTTGTTAGATAATTTTATTGTATTTTCATAACATTTATTCAGGTTGTATTATCAAAATTTTCTCTTTGGCGATACATAGGACATATTCTTGATAAACTGCTTGACCTAAATAATAATAATGGAATTTTTCATTAATTTATCATGCAGAATCGTTGCAAGGGAATTATATGAACTAACTTTCAAGAAAGATTACAAGTCCAATATAAAATGAATATGTACCACTATTATGACCTCCAAAATTCAGCACAAATTTCTTTTCTATGCTTCAACATTGCTACATCTACCATAAATATTTTAAAACAAAAGTTAATGCAGAAAGTCGATAAGTGAAGTTTATCATCTAGCGCTCCCCCTTAAGAATATTGGGGAACATTTTTTTCGGCATATGCTTTCGTTTAGGATTTAAAAAAAATATATATTTTTGTAAGAGCAGTAGGTAGTATAATAGAATATTATTGGCCTTTGTCGGTGGAGGAGGGCTTTACATATATTCGTCGGTCCTGTCGTTTTTAATGATGTCGCTTTTGGACAAAAACTATTTTGCGCATTGATGAGAGTATTTCAACAGGCAAGGAGATGTGAGAAAAAGTTATGAGATTAGGTTTCCAAGTGTTTTTTATAGTGAAAATACTTATTTATGTGTTCATAATTTTAAGTATATTAAAAAAAGATTCCATAACATTGTGAGTCTTAGCAAGATGAACAGAAAAGTCAGTGGTAGTTAGTTGTATGTAGGTTCGACAGGTACTGGTCCACATAGAAAATAATTTAACATTTATATACCTGTAATTACTTTTGCCAAGCTTCTTAAGTAGGCAGGCGCTTAACCACTAACGATTTTTGCGGACTTGGACGTGTTAACCTGCGGAAGCGATTAAAACGTGTACAATACGTTTATAATTCTTCACACAACAGTGTTCAGTTTCACAATAAAATTACCTGAATTTTTGTCAAGGCCTAAAAAAAGTGCCAACTTTACTATGCACAGGTTTTTTGTGTCTGGGATGTTTTCCCTGCACAAAATGTGAGCCGAAACTGTCTGAAAGGCGAAAGTTCGTCGACCGACCGCGTAATGGACACCGGAAGAAAACAAATCCCTAGGAGCGCGCCCTCGTTCAGCGACGAAATACAAGGTCTGGGCTCGTGTCGTGGTTTCTTGGCACCTTTTCTTTTTTTTTTATGCTTAGCTTCTTCGTTTAGCGTGCTTTCTCAGCCTCACCAGGTTTCACCACTCGTGCGCCGGGCGAGTTTACTCGGTCTACTTTTTGAAAGTCCGGCGAGATTCCGTTTTCACATGTCGGTAGTTCAGGAATGTTGTAATTTACTTTAATTCGATTTGAGTCACGTGTTTCATATTTTGAATTGGTTTCTACAAACGAACAGCCTTAAAAGTGCGTGGTATGTAATTCAGTGCTAAAAGCATCAGTTCAGAATTGTAGGTTTCTCGGAGCCAATTTGCAAAAATAAAAAAAACAGCAATCCTTTACAATACATTTGCAGAGTTTCTGAGGAAACATTTTTCTCGAGTAACGTATATCTGCAGAATAATCTCTGTCGCTGAATTCTCGTACATTTAGTCCGTCTTAGCAAATGTGACATTCTGGGTAAATGTGTGCTCATAAAGTTGGCAAGTATAATTGTCAAGGATTGCCGTTTTGCAGTTTTTTTGTATTTACTTTCCAAAAGTGTAGATCTCAATTGAGGCACGACGCCCAAGGGCGATGTTGACCGGCTCGTCTGGCATTCTTATTGTGCAGACATCTGACTGGCGCCCGTAGACATGTGCCTACCCCTGAAGAATGACATGAAACGAGGCCCTACAATGGAGTGGCGACGGAATGCGACGTGTTGGGGAAACGGGAGTTCCCCGAGAAATCCCGCCGCCAAACGGCAACGCCTGCTACGTATAACTCACATGAGCAAAACCGAGGTCTGGCCCCACCGGGAGTCGAACCTGAACTAGTTGGGATCTGCGAATTTCGCCGTATTATGTGACAGCAGATTTGACTCCATGTTTTTGTGTGCATATCTGACTTCTGCTTTTGGCTGACAGTTTGTGTGGCGAGCCTGAAGGACGTTTTTCAAACAATGTCGCGGGCACACAAAGGCGAGAAGGCCCGGTGCCGTGGATGTGTAGGCAATCACAATAATTAGTGCGTGTACGCAATCGTGCGGTGCTCAGGTGTATATATCTGCTTTACAATAAATCCTAAACTAGAACAGATATCAAATAAATGTTGCACAATTTTATTAAAAATATTGTATACTATGTTAACTATTTTTTTGAAAAAAGTATACGTAATGGTTTCAGCTAATTATGCAAGTAGGGAAATTCTCATTAATGAGCTAATTAGCAAAATCCATATAATATTTTATCTGGAAAAAATTTAGACTGCGTAGTAAAAACAATTTCTAGCAAAACTGTGCGACAGTTTTTTGATGTCTGCTCTCGTTTAGAAATAAAAATATAATTATCGTGAAAGCTGTAGAAACTATGGGATTATGGCCTTTAAACCCCACGTAAACAAGGTTTCATGCCCGCCCTCTGCGCATTACCACTATGCAAGATGGAATAGATTATTGTGGCTAGAGGCTAGGTCAGGTTGAATGTCAAGAACGTATAGTTTTCTGTCACTTCTGTGTTTGGAAGATAGCTCTTTAGACCCACCTTTGACTATGGCAAGTTAATTATAAATAAGGAAATAAATTGTGGTGGTGTTACCAGCCGGTACGGTCCGTAGCCAATGATGTTCGACTGCGGCCAGTGCGTGTATAGGACTGAGACGTAAAAGTTGATACCAGGTGAATGCCTCCAACAATGGCACAACGCGGAGTAAGAATTCAGTACTTTCCAAAAATTCGTAATGGTCTAAAAAAGGAAATAAAATCTGTTTTCAATGTTTTATCGGATCTAATTTATGTGTTGTGTGTGTCAAGATGAATAATATTGTGGAACGTGGTATCGTTAGAGATTATGGTATATCCTGAAAATGTTTTGAGCAAACGTACCCTTGAAATCGCTTTAAGTTCTTGCGACAAAAATGAAAGTTCAGTCAAATAGGGTAACAGATCCACGTACAAGCGTAAGCCGGAAATCTTCCGGTAGGTAGAACGTGCGTTGGAATCTAGCAACAGTCAAGTTTTCCCGCGATTAACCATCATCTCTAGGTATTATCATGTACACATCTGGCAACGTTGCTGCCAGTAGCGGATTACGTATGGGCGTTAGAATATTGGCAACCTTGATGCCATGTATGCCTCAATTGTGCTTATCTGCCCCACAGTGAAGGTTTTCTCATTTTGTTCCTGAATGTCGTGTATACGATTTAACAATTTGGTAGCTGGTGACTGCCAACAGTCATCATTATTGTCTCAGTATTTTAATAGAAAAGTGGTTCCTACAGCAAAATTGTACTCTCGTTACACGCATAATTTGGACAGTTGTAGCTAGATGTTAACAGCGTAAGAAACAAATAGGCCGTGAGGCAGGGCTCATGGAGGACGATCGTAAAGTTATAGCCTTTGAGTAGAAGCTGATAAACAACTTATGTGAAACATTACGTACGCGTTGCCAAATTGTTTCGCCTTCAGCCAAACCAAACGGGATTGTGACCTGTCCCCCGAATTAATTATGCACAGCGGCTATTAATTACAAAGCCGATAGTTGTAGGCTTCTATCGAGGTCACGCCTTATTATTTGTGAATAAATTAAGGGTAATTTGTTGCATGTTGGGTCCATTTTATTTTATGTAAAAGGTAAAATCAAGTCGTTTTTTGTAATTAGGAAACTTGACTAGACCTACTTAACAGTAAACAGACTTATGCACAGATTTCTCCTTTCTGTCACCGTAGTTTAGTGTTATTTCCGTGTACTTGATAACCAATATTTTGGCATTCCTTACCGTCATCAAAATACATTGTATAAAATTATAGAATTTATTAAACGCGCCAAGTTATAAACTTTACATGATTGAAAACTCGATCCTAAAAGAAAATGTATGCAATGTCATATTTTAATAGCATGATATTTTAAAATCACTATGCTAGCTAGCCGCTAACCCATTCCCAAGACAGGATTTCCCAATTTGACTCCTGCATTTTCAAAACGTGAAGAGCTGACAAGACCCAAAGCTCCACCGGCTTCGCCTGCGGAGACAGTCTTCTGCTTATATAATTCCCCTACCCAAGTTTAGTTTTAATAGGTACCATTCTCTTCTGGATTAAAATTACGAGTCTTTATTATCTTGTATATTTGTTCAGTATAGTCAAAAACGAACACATGAACTTCGGTTTCATAGATTGAGCCATTAACTGAAGTGAAAAGAGTTCAAAAAAGGTAAGTGGATTGTATCACCGGAATGAAGAGTCGGGAGGAACGGGAGATCTCCGAGAAAACCCGCCGACCAGCGGCATTATCTCCGGCACGATTGCCACATCTGAAATCCCCACAGTCGACCCCGCCGGGAATCGAAACCTGGATGGCCATGTCGTAATACGAGCGGACAAGCCGCTGTCCTCAGACCAACCCGTCGTTGTCACGTGACGCGTCAGCGAGCATGGCGACCGGCAACCCTGCTTCCGTCTCGCGTGGAGTCTCCGTGATTGACCGGCCGTCATCAGTGTCCTCTGGTTCACTCACTCGCCGTCAGCGAGGTTGATGATTACTGGACGAGTGAGGGAAGGGGGAGGCGCCGCTTTCTCCGCCCGGCGCCTCACCAATCAGCGACCCAGAGGAGGACGGCTCCCTTGCAGACGTCGTCGACATCAAGTGCGTCTCGTCGCAGGCTTTCACCTTGCCCGCCGGAAACTCCGGCCCCTAGCGTGGTTCCTGCCCGACCTCGCTCTTCTTCACCAGGCCTGCACGCTGTAAAATAAATTGTATTCATTACATCAAATACCTTGGGCACCATTAGCCATTGACATTGTTTTACCAACACACTACAGGTGAAGTATTGTGTGTTTACTACTTAATGATATTTTGTGTGTCTATCAGGTGAAATATTGTGTGTTTATAAGTTAATGTTATTTTGTATGTATATATATACAAACACACAAGCGCGCGCACAGACACACAGGATGTCTGTAAACAAGCGTATAAGCACACAACGCGAATCCTGGGCTAAATTAGAGACGAAATTGTGACAAAATGTTTTATTGACATTTTACGTGCAGTGTGGCAACACTGTACGCAGAAAGTCCCTTCTTGCGCTCCACGTCCAGGTATTATTTTATGTATGTTATACCAACTAAACGTAGAATCATGTTTGAACTGCCCGCATTTTAATTTGCACCCATAATTTGCAGGTCATAAGAGTAGTAACAATATGAGTAAGATAGATGTGACTAAGCACAGTGCTATGTTGCCACTCCGATTAAAATGTGAGGATTTTTCATTGCGGTATACCTACGTACTCTGTAAAAAACTTGCAAATTTGTTGAAACCTGTGCGACAGTTTTTAAACCCTAAAATATTTAGGAAGTAATGAACCTAAACGCAATATCGGACAGTTACAATACTTCCGCCGTGTAAATAATCAAACTTTTACAGTTTTAACAATACAACTCTGGCAACTTTAGCATACATTTAACTGTTTATATTATAGGCGGTTAGCTATAAAGTGAATACATTTGAGGATAAAGTTTCCCCCTCTCCGTTTCAGTAACAGGAAGGCTGCAACGTAGCGTCTAATGTCGTAAAAAATACTTTTAGGAGTTGTTAATGCCGACTTTGAGGACCTTAAAAAGTGCTCACTTTACCGTGACTGGCCAATATAATTTGTGTTTATTAGTCACTGGAGAATGTTCATATCAACCAATAGCGGAAAAATGTAAACTGACTGAAATGAAAAATTTCCCATTGCTCTAATAAAATCGAACATCATACACCAGAGAGTTTTATAATGAACGTACAAACTTTTTCCACGAATACAACAGCATTTTTGTCCCACCTTCATTTTCGTGTCCAGGAATAGGGTGTTATGTTTTTTTGTACTGCTGTGGCTCGTGATGTGCATTGCGATCGACCCTTGCAGGCCAGGCAGCGTGTGTGTCATATTTTATCTTCAGTGCCATGCTCTCTGTGTGCGCGTGATGCACGCGACTGGAAACACAGTTTGCAGGTTAGTGAACTGTGGGCCTTAATTTCCTAGAGACTAGAGTATAGCTCTCCCATTTCACTCTCGCGTATTGCCAGATCTACTAGATCGTGTTATCGTATATTTACAAAATAAATCTGGTGCTCTCCGAAATTTCTCTGTACGTTGCCAGTCAATCAATTTTCTACTTATTCGGAAGTGTTTTGTAAACCATGTTTAATGGGTAAGCATACTAGAAATACGGCACGCGTGGCAACACTGCCCCTCCCCACCCTCAGGTTTTTCCCCAATGAGATTTTTTTTTAATTCAGCCATTGTGTTACGTACGCCTTAATTCTGTGTACGGTATACAAACTGCAGGAGTTCGTATCTACGGGGATAGGGAACAATAAATATCACTCGGACATGTGTTCGACAATGGATTGTTTCTATGCTAAGGAACAAATGTTTTACCCTGAATTAAAAGCCCTACGTAGCTCATGCATGAACTGCATTCTAGCGTGTTAGGAGAAAGTTTTTTTTAAGTATACTTCTAAACGTGCGTTCAATATCTCTATCTACGAATAGAAAACACATTTAAAACTATGCTTCTCTCTCTATGTTTTTTTATGTTATGCTTAGTAACAAGGTTTCGGGCCACCTCGAAATGTCCAAAAACGACTTCTTCAGATTGCTTTCATGTAGAAGATACCAACCGGAATCGTAAAACGAAAATAGAGAAGCACGCCCTGAACGTTACTATGCACTTTTCATAAATAAAAAGATTGGGTCTTATAGGAAAGAAGCCAAGGATCGAAACACTGCACGCTGTTTTCGCGCCCCGCACGTAAAGGCGACATGATTGTTGAGGCACGAGCCAGTCTGGTCCTTATCGCATCGCCTGCCTGGTTCCGTACCACAGACGCGGCATCAAGTGCGACGTCACAGGCAACACGAATGCGTTGCTCCAGTACCTGCATGTTAGGGTTGTATGCCACCTTTGAGTTGTCCCCACAATCCACGCATTTCCAAAAGTATATTCATTGGATCTTTTTTGTACGTTATCCTGTCGTGGAACGTCTTCTGCGGTGCGTACCTATTTTACAAACCCATCGTTAGAGATGGTACAATTTCACGAATTCAATGGTCTGCATGTTAGAATCAAATATCTTATGCATACTCAAGTCCCGACCATTTATCCACTAGCTGCTACTCAGTGGAACAGCAGACAATGAACGAATAGACAGATCTTGAGTATGCATTGCATATTTGATTCTAACATGCAGGTCACCGAATTCGCGAAATTTCACCATCTCTAGAGATGGTGGTTTATCGCGGGAAAACTTGACTGTTTGCTGAGTTTCAACGTACGTTCAGCTTATCAAAAGATCGCTGGCTTCGTTTGTACGTATAGCTGTTGCCCTGTTTGAATGAGCCAATAAGAATCATTCTATTGTAATTTTTGATGCCTGTATTGGTCTGCAGAGAGCTATGTTGTGTCAGACGCGTAACACACAATCCTGTATGTCGCAAAAACTACAGTGTTTTCAAGGGTATGTTGGCACAAACTATTTTAGTGATATACCGTCATCTCTACCCATCGTGTATGTAGACCGGGTAATGTTCAACACACTGCCGATTGGACTCCACTGTCCTCTGTACACCCTTCCCTTAGCTACCTTTCCACTGACAACTGTTCCAGTGAGGGGTTGGGTCGATATATCGCCGGAGTCCGCGAGTCTTTCCATCCAGATTTGATCCAGAGGTTGACAAATTAGTGACCTAATAGTCGAAGTGAACCACGCGTAGGGCCTACTTGAGTTCAAAATCTACCTTATCCTTGAATGAACTCCTGAAATGTTGGGCCACTTGCTTTGGCGAAAAGGTCTCAGAGCATAGTGGATTTATATGTAATTTTCACACACCTGTAACTATTCTTTAGCAGTTGTTCTCTGACAGTGAACAGGTGTGATTCGAGTGCAGTAGCGGTTAAACCGATTAATCACCTGTATTTAGGGCAGTAGAATTTTGCCCAAGTTTGTTTCAATTCCTTGCGCACACATCTGCAGCTGTGCTTCATAGTTATTGGCGGCGTGTGTCTGTGAAGTGACGTCTCTTATTTGACTGTACCAACCACAGCAATGTTACTGCGACACCACACGTCTGTGATTTGCGAATAGAACCTCAAGCCACGTGGCAGTTAAAACATCCAATCACTGACTAATGAAGCCCAACTGCAGATGTGCACTAAGGCACCGAAAAAAAAAACTGGGGCAAAATTCTTTACGCGAAATGTGTGGTCCTACCACAGACTAAACAGTAATACAGACGCGAAATGACGTGGCGGCTCGTTTAGTATTGGTAAACTTCGCCGCTTATTGGCTGCCCGAAACTGTTGGTATCAGCCCCGTGTCTGTTTGGCTCCTGCATGTTACGGCAGGTTTTCTATTGGCCCGGCTGCCGATTATCAGAGCAGCTGCCTCACGCTGATTGGCAGTAGGTGTTTCCGCCATGCTGCTGGCCAGGGAAGCCATTTTGCTGGCGTATGTGGCAGAGTTCGCTGGCTTACCAGCTATTTACTTCTGTATTCCTAAATATTCTGTGGCCCTACCTATATTTAGAGAGGCGGAAAAATCGCGGTAAAAGTTGACTGCTGGACTCGAACATGCTGTTTATAGAACTGAAGATTTTGTGTCGATATCGGTAGGGCCTGGTAGTTTTCGCGAAAAGATTTTTGCAGCACTTTGTTTCAGTGCCTTACGTGCGCACCTGCAGCTCTGCTATGTGGGCAGTGATTGGATGCCGTAACACCCAGCGTCTTGAGGTTAAACACGCAAATCACAGACGTGATGTGTCGCAGTTATCCGTGTACTGATTGGCACAGTCAAATGAATAACAACTCT
>PNEQ01120828.1:0-19280 GCA_003012365.1 Medauroidea extradentata
GTGTAAATTCTAGCAGCAAGGCTGGCTTGAGGGAAAGTGCAGGTTATTGTGAAAATTGCAGCAGCTAGGTTGGCTTGGGGAAAAGTGCAGGTTATTGTGTAAATTCTAGCAGCCAGGCTGGCTTGAGGAAAAGTGCAGGTTACTGTGAGGATTGTAGCAGCCAGGTTGGCTTGACGTAAAGGGCAGATTATTGGATGAATTGAAGCAGCCAGGTTGGCTCGAGGGTAAGTGCAGGTTATTGAGTAAATTGTAGCAGCCAGATTGGTTTTGGGGGAAGTGCAAATAATTGTGTGAATTGTAGCAGCCAGATTGGTTTTGGGGGAAGTGCAGATAATTGTGTGAATTGTAGCAGCCAGGTTGGTTTGAGGGAAAGTTCACTTCACTGTGTGAATTGCAGCAGCCAGGTTAGCTTGAGGGAAGTGCAGGATATTGTGTAAAGTGTAGTAACCAGGTTGGCTTGAGGGAAAGTGCAGGTTACTTGTGATTTGTAGCAGCCAGGTTGACTTGAGGGAAAGAACAGGTAATTGTGTAAATTGTAGCAGCCAGATTGTCTTCAGGGAATGTGCAAGTTATGGGGTGAACTGTAGCAGTCAGGTTGGTTTGAGGAAAAGTACAGATTATGTGAATTGTACAGGGTGGCTAGCAAAACCTTAAAAAAATATTCCCTGATGTTTCCAGGTCAGCTGCTCTTATTTCCCTGACAAACAAAAATCAATAAAATTAACCAGGTTGTAAATTGTGACAAAATTTTTTTGGATAAATATTAAGAATCGCTACTCATAGTTAAATCAGCCAAACAATTGATTTTAGACATATAGTTTATTTATGAAAACTGTTTTTAAGGACGTTATAAGTAGTGCTACGTAAGAAAATATTTTGTTAGGTTAAGTTATGCTGTGAGGTCTGGTAAAATAATTTTTATGTAGGACTACTTGTAATGCCTCTAAAAGCCTTATGTAAAATTTTTTGTTAGATTGCCTAGTTTTGGTTAGGGAACCAAATTTAATGTTTGTAACCTAATTTAACTTAAACTAACATAACCTAACATAACCTAACACAACTTAAACCAACCTAACCTAACAAAAAAATTATGTAGGACTACTTAAGTCTGTAGAAACATTTTTCATAATCAACAATGTCTAAAATCAATAGTTTAGTCAGTAAGCGATAAGTAGTGATACTTAATATTTATCATTTTTTTGTGAAGCTGAACACTACTAATCAACATAACTTCACCTTGCAGAAATTATATCATATCATTATTTACAAAGCAACAAAGTCCGAGGAGTATTCAAATACAACAATCATCACTTACGTCAATTCACTTTCCACTTTTAAAATGCTGAGGTTGTGAAGTTATAGTGAGAAAAGCTCTCGATACCAGAATTAAAAGCAGTTAATAAGTTGTCTAAAAACCGACGTGTAATACCTCGTCACTACACCATCACTCTTTGAATTCCAAAAATATACTGTAATGTGCATTTGATGTTTTTGAGAAACTTTGTTCAATGATTCGTCGAAACAAATTACAACTTTCTTCCCCTCTAGCATTTAACTCATTTCATCCATGAAATACGTTGCAAGACCAAATGTGATATAAAAGCCTATCTTATCTCACTGTAACTGAAGTTTCTTTGCTGTGACACTAATCTGGAAACATTGTTGTTGCACATAGTACAGATTTGAAAAAAACACCTGGGCCTACCTTCACAGTTTAAACTCCCAGCCTACTTAATGTTTTCTGCCTTCAATGTGGTTCATAACGGAACGCCGACCCGTGTTGCTTAAAGAAAAATTAACATTGCACGAATTGCACCTTGAGAGTTATCACCAGGATCTTTGAGATTAATTTAATAGTAGTAGGATCGGTTAACCAATACAGTCTCTTTCTTCCTGTCGTGACTAATTTCCCTAAATTAATTACGTTGTGGAAATTACGCGCATTGTACATACATTTCCAGACATTTTTAATGCTCTTAATCATTTTCATAAACACACACGGAATCACGTCATCCTGTAACTTTTTAACACACCTTTGTCTTTGCACGAGCCAAAAAGTTCAGGCGTGTTTCGCCATTACACGGTACGGTAGATAAAATACAATTTAAGGTTAGTTCACAATTAAAAACTTAAGAATTAAGAATTATGCAGTAAGCGCCAATCACACACAGGGAAAAATGTCTTAAGTAATTCTGGTTCATAATAAAAGTGTTAATTCTTAATTCCAACCAATAACAACCCGACTACTCTACTTTCTTCAAACGAGTGAAATTACTGTAGATTCCTCAATATAAGTCGTCAGTTGTTCAGAATATCGCCAAGGAATGGTATGGATAAAAGACCAATGTATAAAAATTTTAGAAATTAAAAATTGGATCTCCATGTTCATTACTTGAATAACAGTTGTCGTACAGTTGAGTAATCACATTACACAGAGGCTGCACGTATAAACCCAAGAAAATTTCACTTATTCGTAATGTGCAAATATAAATTAACAAATTTAAATTACTAAAAATATATATTCCGAGTGAGTTTTGAACCATCAACCTTGAGGTCAGCAAACCAAAACTTTACCTCTGAGCCACCGAACACTTCATATAAACAGAGCTTCTAAACAAGTATTTCAATGTGTGAAGCGTCTGAACTAGTATATGTAAAAAACATGTAATATTTCTGTTATTTTAGCTAGAATTTCCATTAAATCAGATTAACATTTTTATAATTAATAATATGGAGTGTATACGAAACAGTAATATACTACGAGTTTTTCAGCAGCCAAATAGAGTTTTAAAAGCCTTTCAAACGGCTATTCTGTCGTTAAACTAAAAATAAATATAAGCTTAACTGCATTTTTTAGCTTGAAATGATCATAATATGCCAAATCCATCATATATAGGACCACACCGTATTTAACGTATTTTATTTAAATATCCGCCATGTTTATTTAACTTCCTGAATGCGCTGATTGGTTCATTCCCTTAATTATTACAGAAAAATATAAAATTTTGCTATATCTGTGACTTCTTAAGTCATGGTCCACACGCCACATGACCACACACGCCTATTAAGTTCTGTTGTGAATCAGTACGTTAAGAAACACACTTTCTATTCTTAAGTCAACTATTAGCTACACGTCATAATTCTTAAGTTTTTAATTGTGAACCCAGCTTTAAATGTAAATCCACGGACTTCAGACACGATGAGAAGATATTAATATAGGCCGTTCGGAATGGTGTGAACACAAAATATTTAACCTTTAATATCACTAGCTGTTACTACATACAATTCAACATTACCAATAGTTACCTTACAGCTTGTATGGTTGGCAACGAAATAACACAACATAGTTCCGTGTTTATTCGTATTTAAATACAACAATACTGAAACAAAATCAACCGACAGCGATTTAATTGTATTTTATATAATTATCAAACTTCTTTTTTTATCAAACTATATATGCACCTATCAACTGAACAATTTATCTTACACACGCAAACAAAGTGACGTGTCCCAGGAGGTTAGACTTTTCCCGTCGTTAGCCGTTACACGCGGAAAGATACGAATTGGCTGGAAATAGATCTTTAGCAGGGCTTTTTCGAGTGCTCACTTTATTCCGAACTGCCTATACTCGCACGAACCAAAGAAAAAATATTCGCGCCACGGCTGCCACGCCAAGTAAACAATTAACAAACGACAACAATTACGAACGTACCAGCATGCCGCATGTTAAGAACAAAAGCGAACTGAGAAGCCTATGTTGCCAAGTCCAAGCATTCAATTTACTATGAACCAGCGGGCTGATGGGGGATTTGGGGATAGACATGAATTGTAGGGTTCGTCTTTTTGCAGACGACTGTGTA
Source organism: Medauroidea extradentata (assembly GCA_003012365.1). Lineage (NCBI taxonomy): Eukaryota > Metazoa > Arthropoda > Insecta > Phasmatodea > Phasmatidae > Medauroidea > Medauroidea extradentata. Next base: position 3,861 of record PNEQ01120828.1, read on the forward strand.
TTGTACAAGATGATTGGAGAGAGTGGGGGTCTGCAAGGACATAAATAAATTGGAACAGTGGACGAAGGAAAATGAGATGAAAATTAACGTAAATAAAACTAAAATTTTGAGATTTACACAGAAAAGAGAGGTAGTCAGAGAGACATATAGATGGGGAGGACAGGAGATTGGAGAGGCGAACAGATATAAATATTTGGGGGTTACTCTTCAGGATGACTTAAGATGGGGCGAGCAAGTGAAGTGTGTTACAAGTAGAGGTAAAAGAGCGCTGGCCTGCTGGGAAGGGTGTTAAGGGCACAGACAAGAAAGTGAAAGAACAGGGATACAAAACAATGGTGAGGCCCATCTTTGATTATGTGGTTGAAGTCTGGGACCTGTACGTAGGAAGGGAAGTGGTAGAGATAGAGAAGGTGCAGAGAAGGGCTGCTAGGTGGGTCACAAATAAGTGGTGGACACAGGAGGAGAGAGAGGAGGATTTCAGACCATCAGTAATGGAGAGAGGACTGGGGTGGGGCACACTGCAGGAGAGGAGGAGAGTCAAGCAGCTGGTAAGAATGTTTAAGGTGGTGAGTGGGGTGAGTGGGTGGGCATAACTGGGTGACAAGATACAGAGAGGTATATTCAGGGGAAGGGGTGATCATGAGTGGAAGATACAGAGGGTGGGGAAGAGGACAGAGAGAGGAAAAAACACTATGATGGTGAGAATGGTGAAGGATTGGAATGAATTTGCGAGAGATGTGGTTGAGGTGACAGGAACGAGGGAATTTAGGAAAAGGTTGATGGGATCGGAAAATTGAGAAGAGGTAGGTTAAGCAAATCCTTGCCACAGGTCTGAGGCCCAATTGCAAGAAGAAAAATTAAATTAAATTAAACTCAAAAGTCAATTGTATAAGGTTTTGAGTTTTCGTGAGTGAAAACTTGGAGCGCTAGTGTCGAAGACAAATGAGTGATCTGTCTTTCTTTTTTTTTGTTACTTCTGAGTCCGTGATTGTTGGTGTATTCGTTTTCATAATGGCGGTTTGTGGTTAGGTAGGTAAATATGTGATTTGTAGGAAACCATTTTTTAGATGGTGCAGCAATGCAATAAGCGTCAAATCCCAAAGAAAACTAAATTTAGTCGTTTTCCAAGGGATTCTAAACAAGTGGATAATCTTTGAAGAAAGTGCTTCAACGTGGCCGAAAATGTGAATTCTCAGCAGTGAAAAAATGTCGTGTTTTTGTTTGGCATATTTCTCGTAGCAAGCATAAATGTTGTGGTTGGTTTTGTGGTTAATGCGACATGTTTGTAATGATCGTAATATATCGCTAGTTTGTTCCCAGATATAGAAGTGACTTTCGTCGCACAGCCTCTCGTAAATATGTGCAAAAATACTACGTATGTATTGTAACTCATTGCTAATTTGTTTATCAGCATACATGTGGATATTACGTTGTTGAAATGTACGGCGTTGTTTCTTAGTTCAAGTGATACTGTATTTGTGAAGTAAGTTATTTATTGCTATTGGGTTGCCAAATAAATGTGTGTGTCATTCGTCGTTCACACTTGACAATATATTTGTAAATATTATATTTTTGAGCGGTAATTTTCGTATGTTCAATTTTTTCTGGTTGTATTTTAAATTCATATTTAAATGTTTTGCAAGTTCATCGTCCACTGAGGGGTAGTGTGATATGTACCGACAGACGAATAATAGTCTCAAGAAAGACTTTAAGCCCACCCATTGTTGAAATAAACAAAGTCCCGACAGAATTTTAAAATTAAAAATAAAATATACTGGTCTCCTCCCCCACCCCCTACTTTTTATAATTAGTTTATGGAGACACCATGTTGAGTGTTAGTGTCGCACGGTTTTTTTTTCATTAGTTCCACGAGTGACAACTTGGAGCACTAAGTGAAACTACTAGCACGAAAAATTACATTGAGTTTCTCATCTTTCCATTAGGTGGTTGATCTGTGCTGCGAACTCTTGGGGAAAAAGACCACAACTGTTTAAAACCCACGTTATTAACTAAAAATTCATTAAAATTTATGACATTTTGCAAACAGTACGCAAAAAACACCACGAGAGAGTAATTTTTTACCACTGTGTAAACTTGAAAACATCACAACACATTGTCAGGGAAACTATTGGTCTGGCATAACTTGCGGGAACCACGGAAAATTCTGGTACAAAACGCCAAAAAAACCGTATTTGAGACGAAAAACAGGTACTACGCGTCAAATCCACTGTTCCACACAACTACAATATCGGTACGAAAAAATATGACGGAACAATAAAATTGGTACATGTACCAAGAAAATGGTACATTGTGTTTGTGGATATGTTCGTTAACTAAATTTTGAAATTCCAGGCTTTTGTAGAGACATAACAAAACTCTCTGATTTATTCAGAACTGTATATTTGCAATAACAATTTATTGACTGTTTTGTTTTATCTAACTTAAATTTTTTAATTGTGACAAGAAATTAGACAAACAAAATAAATCAATTATTTTTTAAATATGCTGTACACATGGTTGAATTATTACTCGAAATAACCTTAAGGTTAAGTATAATGTAAATAAGACACCTATATAAATCTTTACTGCAATTCCAGCCTCTTTTTTATTTTTTCTGCCAACACGTCTATGACGTCCTATGACATCCTAGTTAGGAAATCTAATAAATTTGCGAGTAGTATTGCAATACAAATAATTTTTACCGGACGAGTACGTCAAGACTCACGACAACCCACAATTCGCGGTTCCTAAGGTGATAGTTTGTAAATACATTTACTGTGAATAAGCAACACATTCAAATTTAGCATAAGAAAAACTTGAAACTATTTTAAAATAATTTACATTTTACAAGATGGAACAGAGCTTCATACTCCCAAACATTAAAAAAATTACTGTTTCTGGTAAAAATATTTTTTACAATACTACGTCATTTTAAATGGATCAAATTGCTTTTATGCAGGCACTATTTTATGGTAATAATTTTACACTTCACTGAAATCACCTGCAAAATAATTTTTATGCAATCGCTATCAGTTAACTTTACAGAATATGTTTAGTTATGATTAGAAGCAAACGTATTATTTCAGCAATTTACATATAATTTTGTTTGCAGAAAATAAATGTGCTGCATGAAAAGCTAATACTACACTATTGAAAAGACTTTTTAAATATTCAGTAACAGGTTATTTCTTATTCCCCGCGAAAAATACAGCACGAAACAATTCTGTTCGACAACACCACAATACACATTGATGGCACAGAACAAAGGCACACTGTGGCACTTAGACAGAAGCAGAGCCCCAATTTGGTGCAGTGCAGCCAACACACATTTTAATTTTCCAAAAAAAGTTATTATCTCACTGCCAAACTATGACGTCAGTATTTATAACCAATAGAAATTGACTAGCAATGATGTCAGCGCCATTGCCGTTTTGTGCAATTCGTCTGAACTCGAGATCATGTGACGGAAGTTTAAAAAAACATGACATCTCGATGATTCAACATTTTTAATAATTGATCCTTAGATCATTTTTGAACGAGGGTCGGCAGATCTAGAGATCAAGGACAGAATGATGCAACCAAGCCAAAATCAAACAAGATAAATGGCATGGTGCCAGTATGGCAAGTGCGGGCTAGCACCCTTGGTTTTTTTAATCATGTTTAGCTCTATTCCTGTCATTAATAGTTACTACAAAATTTGTTTCCTACCCCTGTACTAGACCACAATATGTGTACCGTGCTGTAGTATGTTGTTCTGTTAATTACTATACCTCCCTGTTAATTATTGCTGCAAGTTTATAACATTGTGACTGAATTTTTTTAATGTTTCTTCTTGCTAAACTGAAATGCTGCATGGTACAACAGTTCACTAGTAGGGGATGTGGTACAAGTGTCAATGTTTGGTAGTGATATACCTCATTTATAAAGTACGTATAAACAGAAGAGTCCTTTAAAAAACTGTAAACAATTTTATTTTTTTGATCTTGTGCATAATTATTTAATGATGTATAAAATAACTCTAGTATCACAAAGAAAAAATTAGTTGCATTTTCATTACATGCATTTTAAATATTTAATTGTTGTACCACTATCTATTGTCAAATTTTTAATCTGCTTTAATTTTACCATACTTGGAATAAAGGTATTAAGTTGAAATTTCTTAATTTTGCAGACATCCCTTATTTTAATATTTCACATGTTTAATTATGACTTTTGTAGTGATTGTCAAAGTATATTTATGTAGTAGATTCAGTAACGAGCTATGTATGCTACTTATATCGACAAGGAAAAAGGAAGACAAATAAAACACATTATTCCCAAACATGAAATTTGTATCAAAAAACACAATCCCGCATCATTTAATATTTTTAACCGCCAAAACTTTGATAAACAGGCAGCAAAAATTATCTACACAATCAATACTTTCATGCATTTCTTTTGGTGGCTTAAACATACTTTTATTTCACCTGGTTCACACAAAAACCAAAATTTTAAATACAAATACAAGCAAACGAATAGCCAAGTAGCTTTGTTGATGCCGTCTTTGCCCTCCATTTTGTCGTAAGCAGTGCTGTGCTCTGGAGTAGACGACGCAGCGAATTACCGAGTGGAATAAAAATTAGTACTTGTTTGATACCATCAGACGTAAATGGTTAACAAATGGATGACTTGAGGTACACGGCCTCTGACGTCACACAGCAGGGGGAGAGTACTGTGGGAAACAAAGCTTGTTTACAAACATGCTGATTTATTAGTTGGTTTTGGCAGAAACCAAAAATGTTGTGTACTCACAGATTTGCACAAAAATATTAGTTTAATTTCGTGGTTAAGATATGCAAATGCATAAGATCAATGTTTACCTGAAAAAGCGGCAAATTCCAAACAAATACAGTGAACCCTCGATAACTCGGACCTCGATGTCCCAGACTTCGGACAACTCGGACAGAATTTCAAAAAACAAAATTAATTTTAACTAAATTATATTTTGGTAAAAATCATAAGAAAATTGTGTCTGCCTCTTTTTAAATCCATCACGTTTTATTTAAAAACAGTATTAAGCTTTAAAAGCAGTTGCTCATTGCTACGTAGCCTTTAATAATCCCACCATAAAATATCTGGCAAGTTTTGTGTGGTTAAATGCTGCTAGCATGGCACGCGAGTAGAGATGCTACTAAGCAGGTGTGTGAGTGGAGATGCAACTCAGCAAACATCCCTCCCTTCTTTATCTTTCCTCCCTCTTCACCACACGAGTCATACACATACGTGCGTCATAAATAAACATTTCAGTATGATGCTGGTGAATTGGACGGTAACTACAGGTCACAACAGCACCTAAAGGGAAATTTATTTTGTTCTTGTATGTGCGATAAATTTAAGATTACAAAACAATTTGTTCCGGACATTAATAAAAAAAATTAAAAGTCATTGGTTTGCACTGCAATGTAGGCAAGGTGGTGAGAGGGTTTTACGGCCCTTTAATGACGTCTTACAAGCCGATGAGGGTGAAGTGAGGTGAAAGAACAACACAACATCCATGCCCGAGCAAGGATTCGAACCCAGGGCCTCTCGCACCGTAAACTGGCGCCTAACCCACTACGCTAGAGGCCGGCGCGATATTGAAATAAAACAGGGCTCAGTAAATTATAAAAAAGAAGGGGGGCAGAAAGGGGCTTTTGCCCCGGGTCTCACATTCTAGAGGGCCTCGCTTTGGAACAAGTTAAATGATTAAAATGAATGGGCTTCTATTGAGTTCCCGTTAATGTTGATGGTATCCGTGAAATTTATTTTGAGTGTAAAGTGTGTGTAAAGAAGTCACTGATCTATGACGACACACCCAAGGTAAAGATAGTATGAAGGGAGGCCTACAAGCGCACATTATCACTTCAACTAAACAAAAAAAAAAAAAAAAAAGAGGAAAGGTAGACTGAGATTTGCGTTGCTGCTGGCCTCGTATTATAGCAAAGAGACCCTGAAAAAAAAAATCTCGTAGGAAACAAGCAGCTGTCTGCAGACACTGACATGCTGATGTTGAGCAATTTTTCACGTAAACATCTTGTGAGTTGCGTGTGGTCACATGTGGAGTTTTTATTACTGTTGAGACTGTACCGGTTGACCTTGACTACTTCCGCTCGCGTTCTACCACCCTAGCTTATCTCTCTCACACACACACACACACACACACACACATACACACACAGACTGTCGTCAGCCAGACGAGAGAAGGGGGTGAGAACTTTTATGTGGTAGAAGGGTGCCTATTGGTAGAAGGGTGCCTTTGTGCCAGCTTCTAGCACACATAAGAAAAGATCAGCCCGAAGTAGCATAAAAAATAAATAAAAAAGTGTCTGTCGGCCCAGGTTGTTTGACATTTTTTTTATAGTTCTCCACATTACAGTGATAGTTTCCCCACTATCCCCTCCTGTAAATTGATACGTACAAAGCAGTATATATTGCAGCCTCTTTTGCTTGTAGAAATGAAAGCGTACTGATTTCCTCACGTTTCTTGTGATTAATGACTGATTACCCCTCCTCCCCGGACGCCCCTCGATAACACGGACAAATCATAACTCGGACAGCTTCTCCCCCCATTTAGTCCGAGTTATCGAGGGTTCACTGTAATCAAATTTCTTTAGATACATCTCATCCTGGATACATGAAGCCAAATGCCTGTATGAAGGTTATGTTCGGTTGCAGTATCTATGGAGATAGGAATTGTAACCCACACCAGACTGGAACTCCGCCACATTTCAAGTTGTCCATTACATTATGTTAATTGAAAACTGATAAATCACCAAGTCATACGACACATTATGCTGCCTGTGTATATGAAATACAACAACAGCGCTGAACAAGAGATTATATTTTTGTAGCAAGGGTAAGAAAGATTGGAATAACAGCTTTCAACAGGATAATATAGGTATAATTTATATTTTTCATTTGATGTAAAAATCTTCCACAAAAATAACAATCAGGGAAGTAACAGAATATGATGTAAATGCCTATACAGTACATGGTATATTCCATTACGAAGATATAGTGACACATTCCACGGCGTCGTCCACACACACTGGAACACTGCGGTCCAGCCCTCCTACACACTCACACCTGCTTCTTGAGTTACAGCCTCCCCTGCAGTTGCAGCATACTATGTTTAGTAGCTCTTCACGAGCAGGTGGTTGCATGGACGGCCGAGGAACAAGTACATTATTTAGTATCTTCCATCCCCAATTGGAAGCATACAGATGATTTCCCAGCCACTCTTATGTTTGACAGTAAACCCAGAGTGAACGCTCACAAGCAGCAGCAAACGTTGGAGGGAGGTTTGCTAAATTGAATGAGGTTAATATTGCCTTCTCAGCGATACCTAAAATGTGCATGTAGACCCTCAATTGTTAAGTAATGTGCAGTCTTGACCATTGTAAAGTCCATTTACAAACTTTTCTCCAGCTCCTGTAATTTTGTGACTCTCTGTATCAGCTGTGTTAAAAATGGGCACTGCTTTCTTCAATTCAGCATTTTCAGCAAGGATACTCCAAGCCTTCTTCTTTCCTTATTTGTAAATGACTGATGACGTACCATATCCAGTCATGGCATGTACAAAAAGTATATGGCTCTTCATATCAACTATCTTCTTCTGGTTTTCAGAAATATTGTACAATTTTGCCGCATGCGATCTGATACTTGTCATGAGAAGTGCAACCTTTTCTTCACTTGGGGTTCTAGCCACGAGCAACACCAAAATGTCACTATCTGAAGATACGACTGTCACTTTATATTCAAACTTTGCTTTTTCTAGAGCAGTATCTACTATTAAGACATCTGGATCACCTTTTGCATTTATCATGCGCACTCCTTTGCCCTCTAGACAAATTTTCAATTCCTGTATCAGCTTTGTTTTGTTGATGCTGTTTGACAGAAAATCTGTTTGATTGCCGGCAATGAATCTTGCTTTTTCAACTATGATATTTACACAGCTGTTTTTGCTACTTGTCTGATTCGTTTTAGCTCTTTTGTACTAGGAAATTCATAGTCATCAAATACTACACTCGATGAGGTGGTGTAATGATCACTCACATACCTTCCATATAATAGAAATACTTCTGGACGAGGCCATAAAACTTTTCTTAGCAACATGCCTCCCCATCCACTATAATTTAATTCCGGACGGACAAAATTTGTTTGATGTACTAGTCACCAGGGGTGCTTGACTCTAAGAGATCACAAATGGAAGACTTGGCAGTTTTTCTCAATTCAGTATTGTTAAACAGTGCTGGAGGGTACAGGGCAAGTTCATACTTCAAGTACTTGCTCAGATTGTCCAGTGTTACCCGATGCATGAAATCCTTATAAACAGTTGATTCGTGTCCACCACAACATAATATTCACGCACCTTAATACAGGGTCCTGTATATGAAATCTGTTTTATTTTGTCAGATTTATTCAATTGTATGTTTCCAAAATCCTTCCCAATTATTTTCTTGATGCTGGCCCCCTTAACAGTTTTCACAAAATTACAGTTTACCGAAGTATTAGTGACGATTCCAGTTGAGATAAATATAATATTTCCAGTGTCTACATCAAATGGATTGTGATTGTTGAACCATACTGCAAACTCCAGAACATCTGTTTCATCACGTTGTTGCTGCAATTCTCTGACTTCTACATGTTGCTCTGACGACGACGACGACGACGACGACGATGATGATGATGATGATGATGATGATGATGAAGATGATGATGATGAAGACAAAGATGAAGACGAAGACGATGATAAAGACAAAGATGATGATGAAGACGATGATGAAGAAGATGATGAAGACGATGATGATGATGAAGAAGAAGACAATGAAGAAGAAGACGATGATGAAGACGATGATGATGATGACGACGACGACGATGATGAAGATGAAGAAACTCCATAAAATTGTTCAATGCCTTCCCACATCCACAGTGTTCCAGGAAGTGAAAGAACCCACTGAGCATGTGTATTGTCAGTTATATCTCGACCACCAGATGTTTTGATTGCTCACAAAAGTTCCTGCACTACAACCATATCACTCCAAGAAACACTATAAAACTCATCGCTTCTTCTGATTGTAAAATAGCCTCTAACAACAAAATTTTCGCATTCTTCTACTAGGATTTTGGTCTTCAGATCTTAAATCTCCTGAACATACAAATATGCATTTTTGCCATAGTTTGTATGGCCTGCAGAATGTAGATGAGGTAACATGTTTTTTGACACTACGGAGGTGTAGTTCCCAATCCCCAGTCCTTTCTGCTCTTATAAAGGCACAAATCACGCTAACCTGCCTGATGTAATGTACCCAAAGTGTTGATGTGCACCTTTCCACAGAAAGTTTATTACAGGCATCTTCCATGGAAGTGGACAGTGTGCGCCCAAATCTCACAGACACAATTATACAATAACAAAATGGCCGTGAATCTAGGGTGAGCTAACAATCTCACGCCAAGGCACACTTTCTATCTCCAACACCACACGATCCAACAAGGTGACGTCACTAACACACAGGGACAGGGTAATAGTTAGTAATGAATACTTAAAGTAAACTCTTAGGGATTCAAACAAACGGTGTTTATTGTGTATGCAATACACAGCTTTTCAGGTACAGTTTACAACAGTCCAAAAATTAACATAGACCAAATTGATTACGAGTGCAAAAATACGTAGCATACTGAAAAAAAAAAGTAAAATGTGGCGTCGATCCCCTCGTGACTCAAACGGCACCACATAATCTAAAACAGAAAAACAGAAGCTACAGGATCATAAAGAACGCAAAGGCAAAGATTAAAGTAATAACCAAACGAAACTTACCAGAATTACAATAAGCAGCCACGGGTGCCACATCGGTCACGAGGAGACGTCGAGAACATACCAGGATGGCGGGCAAAGGCAGAGTGCATCGAGTTAGCGGGTTCGGGTCGGCGAAGACGCCGGGAGGAGGGGAGGAGATGGGAAGGGAAGACACGAAGACTGCCGAGGCCGCCCGAAGATTAACGACGGTACGACGGTGAGGGTGATTAGGGGGGATAATGAGTTCATTGGCGGGGCTCAATTGGCATACAGTTCAAAACTCAAAATCTTCTTTAAATGTTGTAGTTCACACCGGCACCATATTAAATCACCAGGTTCATGTAAAAACAGCGGAAGGGTGAGCTAGCCCAGCTCAAGTGTTACAAGGGTATTATATACATGTACATCATCGCAAGAGATTGCACAATAAGGAAAGTCATTTGCAAATTTTTTATCTCTTATACTTCAGCTGAGCAATGATCCTTTAATCGAAAAACCTGAATCTGAATTGAGTAAGAAAGTGTGCATGTGAGTGTCCTTGCAGCAAATTAACTACTGATGCCTTAGCATAGACTTTGCGCCATAGATCTGAAAGTCCAATACCTTCCATAATATATCCTATAGCTCCAATGAAGGACACTGGAAGATAAAACCCTTCTAATCGAACAACTTTTTTTCAGAAGACTTCCTTCCTCTGCAGATGCAACCATCTCAGCTGCATTTCTGAACAATGGCTGGCCAGATGTGATGAAACATGTGTCCTGGCCATATTGCTGACACATATCCACAGCATACAGCATAGCTGTATGCAAGGTACTCAGATCGCTGGGATTAAGATTAATGAAAGTGTAGCATTGCAGGACAAGGGTTTTTATTCGGTGAATTAATATCCTATGTAATAGTAATTTTCTAACATTATGTTTAAAATTGTAATTTTATTTCAGTGGTCTCAGTTCCAGAAAGGGAGAGTAAAGACACAGTTATTTTATTTCTGAATGTTCTAGATAGGGTGTAATGTTTGTTGTTATGGCCAGGTGGCCTAGGTAGAAGGCAGTAGCTTTATTTTCTTTTTGTGTTATAGTTTTTTCTCACGGCAATTTTGGCGCCGTTTGTTGTTTTAATGCGTAGTTTCTGATTGTGCCCTAGAGGGTTCTAGATAATGGAACGAATGACGAGGGTCACGCCACCGAGAACCAGCCAATAAGAGCACGGTGTGTGGCGCCCCTTCACCCTTCGTTCTGGAATGTTTGCCTCCGCCATGTTTAATCAAAGTCGTGATGTGATCCGGACAGGATGTACGCAGGGCTGCGGCCCAAACATTTTCATGGAGTCAAGTTCGGGAGTGGATAAATTTAACATGCACGGGTAGCACCGTGGTCTATATTCTTTAATCTTTCTTTCAGACTTTTTGAACTCTTCAAAATTCGTTTCCGGCTGTGCATGTAGGCCGCTAGGTGCAGACAGCCAGGATGGCTACTAGTTCTTCTTCGCTGCGTGTGTATTCACAGTATGTCAATTTTCTTACTTAATTTAAACGCCTGATAGAGCTATGCTGTGTTTCTGCTTGTAACTTTCTGTGAACCGGATCCACCGTGCTAAGACTGGAATAATGTATTTAGTGCCGATGTAAACCGTAATATAATAAACCAGAAGTAGTGGAATATAGTGCAGTATATTATTTCGGGAAGAACCTTTTCTTTTGAAATTCCAACAGTGTCTGTGGAAATTCTAAATTTGGGCTACAATATAACATAACTTACAAAATTATTACCAGTCAATTCCGGAGTACATGACTTCAGATCAAGAGATATGTTGCAGCTTGTAACCTAGCCTTTGGGGCTGGGTTAGCACCGAGCTAGTTCACTGGTCTAGGAGGACTGGTGTGCTACATTTGTTTGTACCGAATGGGACACAGGTACAATGTGGTGACGAGAAGCTACATTTGTTCACCCATCGTTGGCCTGTGGAACAAACGTTACGAAAGGTGCATCTACTTGTGATACTTGACATTTATGGTCAATATCTTGTGCCATTTTCATGTATCCATACTATGAAGGGGTTTAACCACGTGACATATACCTTCCAATAGCCCACCTCAAGTCCAGGGAGTTTGCTCTTGAGGCACTTTCCACAAAATCATTACCCAGATCCTTTATTGCAAAGGTTTGGAGACCTGAATGTTGAGGTTTCTGGTACCACTTAATGTTTATTCTAAGTTTTTCTGCAATCTGTTCAGATGAAGGAATTTTGAAAACATGCTGTAAGAGTGCCTTGTTGCCTTCTTCGGGGGGAGTGGACGACATGACACCTCCAAGACTGTGGAACGTACCAAAACCACCTATCATACGTATGTTGAAGTCTGCATTGTCGAAAACTTGTTGGGAAGACTCTTCCTTATGTTGTTCCTTTGTTCAATAGTGGAAAGTTCAAATCTTTAATACATGTATAATCCCATACACTGATGCCAAGTAAAACGGGCAGTACAACTGATCGCGGCCTACACGCACTCACGATTGCTTCACCAATTAGTGCTTGTTTTCTTTTAACCGTGGTTTCATCTTCACTTTTAGGCGTTATCATTATCTTCAAGAACGTTTGAAGTGATGTCGGTAATGTTCAATGATCTGTAATTAATAACTTATTGGCATCTGGGTACAAGTCACAAATGTGAATTTTCTGTCCTACATTATCTCTTACATTTTTTGCTGCTGCATCAACAATGCAGACTTGCCAAATTTTCAAGAAGAGAATCAGTAAAACAACTACTAAATAATAAAGTTTAGCGTAAATTGTATGCCATTACTCCTACGTTTTGACCAGATTTACTCTAATTAATTAAATTTTAAAAACAATTACGGTAACAGGTTTACAGTTCGAAGAAGGTAACGAAAACCTTTTTACATAAGCGTACACATAAATATTCTCATTGTTTGAAACTTGTGCACCTTATAATTGTGTTTAATACCTATGCAGTTGAACAGAAAAAAAATCATATTGCACTTACTAACACTTACAAACATCTAAACAGTTATCACAGTTTTTATAATGTCATAGTGCCATTAAATATTTCACTATATATTTTGTGTTCCTAGCTTACAACTTAATTGACACACACAACCTGCAACTAAAGTCCATACCATATAAGAATTCCATTATTTGACAGATCATAAAAAGTAGGACAATATAAACAAAAACATTATGTATCCTTCCACCACCATGTGCATTCCAGCTGACAACCAAAACATGTCAACAGTTAAGGTATATTATTATTGCAATAACATCCAATATGTGTTGTGATTTTCTTTTGATTTTTTTTAGAACTCAGTCAAGTAATTTATTTTCAATACTGGCCGCACATTAATCTTACTAGGGTTAGGTGGGCAACGTTAATGGAATTATTTCATATTACAGTAAGGGATAGCCTACTCTACAAATGTTAAGTTAACATAATCATTCAAATTTTACATTATTTATTGCATATTTTCCTAGGTATAATCAAAATTGTAACATTTAATGACATTACCAAAAAATAAACAAACCTGTATGGGCAACTAATGTATTTTTTTATTTCTACTTGACATCCAAAAAGATTCAATAGTAGTAACTTACTTGGTTCCAACAAACTGAAGTTGCAAGAGCAAACATATTTAAACTAAAATAATAAAATAATTCATGCAAGCATCATTATAATAATTTTTCGTGATGCCTTAGGTTAGGTTCTGCACTATCAGATCATAAAGCCGTATAGGCCTAGTTTAGGTTACAAGCAGTAGACTACCAAAAAAAAATTACCTTATGTTGCGGAGCCTACCTTCGAAATAACAATGTTATCATAGCCATGCGACTCACAATACTTAAAAATATTTTGTTAACATATTTATTGTAGACTACATGGTAAAAATTTGCGCTCTCACAACGTAAACAGAAATAACATACAATAAAAAGCTTAAGTAATAAACAAACATGGGTAGGCCTAGTTACCCAGATCAGCTTTAAATCATTTTGTTGATTAACACATAGTATTAAACAAAAACACTTTAATGACCAGTAAATATACAGGATGATTTGAAAAAACACAGACAACGCTTAGCATGTTGTGCTGGATGACAAACTGATCATAACTGAAACAGGAACCTATGTCCGGAAACGCACGCTGTGGACGCAGTAGAACGCCAATGTTAGACAACTGGTGTCATTGGTTGCAATCAGTTTTGGTCTCCAAAAAAGGTACGGAGCCGTTTAGCTAACAATGTGACCATAATAACATTCCTGCGCATGCGCTACTCGATACACTTGACTGAGGTACGTTTAGTAGTCTTTCAGTTCAGTGCCGTGTTTGGCAGCAGTCGACATGTACCAGTACACAACAGCGGAAATGACTGACATGGTACTTGCATACGACAAAACAGATTGCAATGGTCGAGCTGCTGCACGACTGTGTGCGGAACATTTTCCAAATAGACATACTCCACATCATTCTTCGTTCGCTGCCATTGAGAGACGACTAAGAGAAGCCGAAAAGTTTCACGTATGTACTGTACATAGCAGTGTAACTTAGGCTTGTTACTTACATGTACCACAGTAATACTATTGCACAGCAGTCGTGTCGAATGTTTACAATGTTATCCCTTTGTTAGGTGCCAAAACGTGATGTGGGTCGACCAAGTTTGACTCAAACACCTCAATTAGAGGAGAATGTGTTGAGACTGGTCGAAGAGTACCCATCCACCAGCACTCAGCAAGTGGCACAGACGCTGCACACATCTCAAAATGCGGTGTGGCAAGTTTTTCACGACCAGCTGCTACATCCATACCATCTGCAAAAAGTCCACGCATTACTGGAGGATGACTACCCACAACGAGTCCAGTTTGCGGAGTGGTTTTTACAACAATGCATATTGCAGCCACAGTTCCCGAGCTTGGTGCTATTCACAGACGAACGCTCCTCTAACCACGACAGAATTGTAAACCTGCATATCATGCATGTTTGGGCGGACGAACATCCATGTGTGCAGGTGGTTCACGGTCACCAACACAGGTTCAGTATCAACATATGGGTTGGAATAATTGTGGACTCTATCATTGGTCCATATCTACTGCAAAGCAGATTAACAGGAGTGATCTACCTCACATTACTTAGATATATCTTGCCTACCTTATTGGATGAAGTGCCACTGCAAATGCGACAGGTTATGTGGTTGCAACAATATGGAGGACCAGCACACTTTGATAGAAATGTGAGGAATCACCTCAACGTTACATGGATTGGTTCAGAAGGACCTGTTCCATGGCCATGGTGTATGCCACTCCTGTAATATCAGAGGAGGACCTGTTCCATGGCCATGGTGTATGCAACTCCTGTAATATCAGAGGAGGACCTGTTCCATGGCCATGGTGTATGCCACTTCTGTAATATCAGAGGAGGACCTGTTCCATGGCCATGGTGTATGCAACTCCTGTAATATCAGAGGAGGACCTGTTCCATGGCCATGGTGTATGCAACTCCTGTAATATCAGAGGAGGACCTGTTCCATGGCCATGGTGTATGCAACTCCTGTAATATCAGAGGAGGACCTGTTCCATGGCCATGGTGTATGCAACTCCTG
>PNEQ01120829.1:0-19280 GCA_003012365.1 Medauroidea extradentata
TGAATTTAATTGTTTTATATGGGTCTTTTAAAAAAAAAGATTTTCCAAGATGCAAATATCTTGTGCCCACAATTAAATTACGAAACTTAAATAATATTTTTATTTTTTTTCTATGTTTGTGATAACATCCCTCAAATTTTTGCACCTGTAAAAATCTGTCTCCATCTTTTATTAATTGAACATCCATATTGGGTTTCAAACTCAACATTAACTATAGTTACCTTACTGCTTGCATGGTTGGCAGCGAAATTACGCAATGTAGTTCCGTGTATTTTCTTATTTAAATGCAACAATACTGAATCAAAATCGACTGAAATCGACAAAATTGTATCTTATATAATTAATAAACAGTTGTTTTTATCAAAATGTATTTATTCGTACTGATTGCACAATTTATTGTACACGCGCGGTTATTAAGTGACGTGTCCAGACCCAGAGGTGAGCCATGTCCCCTCGTCAGCCGTAACGAGTGGAAAGATACGAAATCGGCTGAAAATAGAACTAATCAGAGCTTTTTGGAGTGCTCACTTTATCCTGAACGACCTATACCATGGAATACTTCATAGCTTGCAATACTATATACAGATGGCGTGTATTGTTGTGTATTTCCAACAGCTAGGTGGTCGTGCAGTCGTAGCGTGCGGCAACACCGGATAACATCACCCATGCAAGGTTGTTGGCGCGTGTCCAGGGTGCGAGAACTGACGCTATCAACATAATGTCCGCGCGTCACTGAGTCCCCGGCGTGTAAGCATTATTCATCTTAAACGACGTGTATTCTAAAGTAACACACAGTAACAAACACGTCCTAATTTATATATTTATACACTGTCAACATTCAGCACAACGGCATGTTCACAAGACTTTACTACGGCTATACTCTGTTCACTCTAAGGTTGCAGCAGAAATACAAATTGCTAACGAAATAAATCAAAGCAATTGAATTATATCTTGATTCCCCACATTGTGATTGAACCGTAGCATTATTACCTAGTATTTTTCAATACTTCAAATGAAACGTACGCTGTGCAAAAAAAGTTATTGGCATTCACTTGAATGAATTAGCTGCAACCTTAGAATGGATAGAGTATAGTACGTGCGTCAACATGGTAGCGGCCTCGTTCTATTATTATTACTACTATTATTTAACTACGTCAAGCAGCGATAATACTCTCAACTAATATTACAAAGCATCCAAGTTCGGTCACCTGTGGAGTACACCCCAGTTTCGCACGTGGGAATCGAGCCGAACAATGTTCATCGGCGAATTTTCTCGCACATCTCCCGTTTATCCCTGTGCCTTCATTCCCTCGCCTCCCCCATGCTCACATCTGTTTAATTTTTTGTTAGTGCTTATGAGAGAGTTTTACAGCCCTTTAACAACGAAATTAAGAATGCGTTGTAGATAAATAAACGCTGAAAACATCAATTGATTTCTACGCTTTTTTCGAAGCCAATATGTATAAAATACTCAATGACAATCCTAGATAGCGGGATTTGATAACTTTATGTGTAAACATTTATCCAGAATTACTAATTCGTTACACGTGATCTCTTGCGCCGCCGTTTAATGCACAAGGTTCCGGCGTCTGAGATTGTGCCTCAGAAGTTCGTAACACTGGAAACAATTTTGTTTAAAAGTTTGGCTAAAACTATTGTCTAGGATTGCTATTGTTTAATTTTCGCAAATTGGCTTCAAGAAACCTACAGTTGTAGATTAATGCTTTTAGCGTTGAATTATGTACCACGTCCTCTTAAGAGCCGATAAGGTCGAAGTTAGGTTAAAGGATAAGGCAACATCCTAGCCCGAGACGGGATTTGAACCAAGGACCTGTCGCACCGTAAACCGGCGACTATGCTACGGAGGGTGTTTTTTTTTGTTAGTGTTTGCTTGCTTAATGCAGTCTTTAGGTCTTATGAACAACTAACTGTAGTGAAATACATACACATATTAAAATACAGCATTGACAGAACACAATTCAGTTATATTACAGAAAGGGTTGTTTTAAATCTTCGCTAGTAGTTAATGTATTTGGGCTTAGCTTAATAGACAATATTATAGAAATACTTAAAATTATTTGTGTCTTCTTAAGAACTCTTTATTTGATTTCTCGTTAGCAAAATGTATAGCTATTGAAGAGTATTATAAAAGACGAAATTGCGGGCTAGTAAATAGTTGTTTAAATAGTATTTTATACTGACAAACAAATAAATATAGAAATTAATTACAGTAAGGAAAGATTCGTGCTTAAACTATGGTCTATATTTAGCTTTTCAATCCGAATTTGTTAGCATTCTCACGGCACTTTTCGCATCACTCATCACAATAACTGAAAACTTCTCACCAAAAAACTCGACTCCAAACACGAAACTACTGGAAGGGCCTAACTATAAAAATTTGCATTCTGTGAAATTATATATTTCCGGCACTTGTTCAGTAAACAAGGCACGCGTATTAGTGTGAACAGGCTGTATACATCCCATTGCACTCAAAGTTACTTTTCTTGTCTGGAGTATATTGTCAAAAAATAATTTATAATGCATAACCAAACCAAATAACATACATATTAAAATACAAGTGAAATCAATCAACCGTAAGCTTATAAATTATCAATAATAACTACTACTAATTACCAATGCAATACTATCTCAAGAGGACTGCTCTTAGATAAATTCTTTAAAAGGACTATTGACTTGACAAGGAATCTTTCCCTGTGCATTACCAACATAGACTCAACCAACCGAACACGCGGCCGTGTAGTCGCCACCACGATACACGGAGGGTTCAGAGAACAACTATACCAAGTCCATTAATTTTAGTAATGAGAAACACAAGCTTTAAGTGCTTTGGGTATAAACAATTCCAGGGGACCAAAACTGATAATGTATAATGTCACAATTATATATGAGGTATAGAGTTAAATACTGATCATACTTACGTCACCATGCGTTGCACACATAACGAAAAAGTTACAGAAAATGGACTTGGTCTATACTTGTGCTCTGAACCATTCATATGACTGTTACACTTTTCTCCTGCCACAGAAATATACTAACTTAACATTTACGATCACGCTCTCTTCTCTCTACTGCTTATGCCATCATTACTTGTTTACGCATCAACAAGAGCACATATCAAACATTTGGTTCGCTGTTTTGTTTCGAATAGTTTTTGCAGTGATAGCTAATTTCTTCAAAATAATACATTTTACTGTTGCGACTAAAAAGTCAACTAACCAGAATTTCGATAGTTACATAATCACATAAAACCATTATAATTACTACACTGAAAAAAAAATTAAATAAAAAGAAACAGATTTTTATACCTGCCGTGTTTAGGAGTTAAAAATTATTATAGCTAAAAAAAAAAACAAAAAAAAAAAAAAGAGAACATGGCCTAACAAAACAATAAATCAAGAGAGCTTCATTCTCATTGTCTGCGACAGAGTAGGCCTACTACTGTCAAAACAAACAGATAAATAATAACAAAGAAAACTAAACTCCGAGAAAAATTAACGCAGACATCATTATGTACAGTAACCGTCGTAGACAAATGGAGACCACCACGTCTAGAATAATAATTTAAAACAATTATATGTTGTAGCTCAGACATAAACGTCAGAGCATTATACAATCCATACACCAACTTTTGTTAAGTTGGGGCGATTTGTTTACATGAAATGTGGTGCAGAGAAGAGCACATGCACATTATGTGAAAGGATATGTGCAGCACATACTAGTGTAGCGCTGAGCGAGTGTTGTGAATGTAGCTGCTATTGGGGAGGGGAGGGGAGGGACAAGATGATAGGGAGGGAAGGGGAGTGAAGGTCACAGGGCGGGCAGGGTCAAGTACCCGGGCCGGGACGTGTATATCGAGCGAGCTTGCCGGCCGTTGTCATGACGACGTCACACTCACCTAGAGCGCTAGGAGGCACCTGCTGCAGCTACATACAGCTACGCTAATAGCCACCCCCCTGCCCCTATACTCCTCACATTACCACCACCATCCATCTCCCTGGTCTGTCTACCGACATACGCGCTGCTACATGGCCTGGCCTATCAACACTCGCACGTCTTGGTCCCGGATAAACGCACTTTATTACGTTTACATCACTTACTGTTATTTTTACCATTTTTTGACACAAACTAAGGCACACTTGCGGCCATGTCCTCTTGTTTCTACTTTAAGCGATATTAATTTTTTACGCCTAAACGAGAGCGGATATCAAAATCATGTCTGGCCGTTTTCTTTACAATCGTCTCCTCCATGTTGTTTCAGTGCAGTAAATACTACGGTTTTAGCTAAGCATGTAATTAACAAAATTCTAGTTATGTAATTAACAAAATTCTAGTTAACTGACTTTTTAATCGAAACCGTATAATTTCTGGTTTTGAAAAAAAAAAAAACATTCCTATTACGGCAAAATAATTTTAAACAAAACTGCCAAACTGATTTTTTAATATCTACTATCAATAAAGTGTTAGAAAATAATTATCGCAAAAACAAGACAACATGTCTACATATTGTACAGATCTCAACAGTTAACATGAAAAGTTACAGCAAATGTATTTTTTAAATTATTATTCTGGATAACATGGCCTAAAGCACTCATATCGCGAACCACTTTTACATAGCTTCCTTACAATTTTGGATTTAGTTCAATTTGTTCAAAACATATCTTTTAGAATAACAAACCTAAGTAATGCATACATAATATTTCGACAGTTATATAAACGAGAAATTTGTGTACTTATCATAATCTGGTAGATCGCAACTAGGGATAGACTGATTAGCAACAGATTTCAGTGTCACTTCAGAAATTACGGATGACAAAGATGGCAAACTTACAAAAAATTTATTAAGTACTAATGCAACTCATAACTGACTCGGAACGTCAAAAAACCATAAAAATTTGTTATAAGGAGAGAAGCATAAAACCACTATATTATCTATTACAGGCCTACACACACGCACCAATACATTACCAGTGTGCGTAGATAAATAAACGCTAAATTTGAAATTTACACGTTTATAAAGCTAATACAAAAAAACTACGAAACATTCTTGGATAATGATATTTGCCAACATTTTTTTAGCAAACATTTACTCGGAATGATGCATTTGTTAAGGCCATGATCATTCATTTAAATTCAAACAATTGCAAATAACTCAAATATTTTTAAACCAAATGCTTTGAAAAAATTTGAGACTGTGTACAGTCAGCCATACGGTACACAATTTTGCCAGAGCGTTTTTTAAAGTAATGTACCGTTTGCTAGCAAAAAAAAATTGTTTTGCTTGATTTTGGCTCATATTAACCACAAAATGTGTGCTATTTCAGGGGCAAGAATATAAAAATCCGTTTGGTATATTGCAAAAGAAAAATTAATATACAAACGTTCATATGTAAGTGTTAAAACTGCCAGAATTAATTTTTGATATATGAAATAATTTGCGTTAAAAAATATTTTCGAAACCACTGCAAAACTAAAGACCCAGGCCTTAAGCGTGACTCTTGCGCATGAATTAAATGCACGAGCGACGTCAGAGATTGTTCTTCACAAAAACGTTACACTAAACATTTCTGCTGAGAAAGTTGGCAAAACCTATTGTCTAGGATTTTTTGTTTTTAATTACTGCTAACTGGCTCCGAGAAAAATGCAATTTTAAAGCGATGCTTCTAGCGCCAATCTTAAATCAGCCAAAATCCTGTGGGTTTATGCTCGAGTTTTCAGTCGCATGCGAGTTGGAAACCGAGCGCTCGTTTTCATGACATGGAGATTGTTTTTTTGTTCATGGTTTCGGTTTTTTAAGTTAAATGAGATAAATATTTTTTACAGGACCTGAAAACAACCACTCGGCTTCCAAATCGCATGCGACTGAAAAGTCTAGCATAACTCCCCTGGATATATTCCGAATTTCTTCATAAATCGAAATAAAAAAATCCGACAAACTATGTCTCTATGGTTTTGAAAATACAGTGCACATAATAAAATCATGTACCTGAGGCTCCTCAAAACAGTTAAATCACTTTTCCAGACTGCTCCAACTATAAAACTACCTACACGATTCCCAAAACTAAAGCAGAGACGCATTCGCTCAACTTTATAACATACTCGGTCACCGCTTGAAGTCCTACAGAGACACAGTCTCGCCCGTATAACTTACCTTCTCCTGCTGATAAGTACTTGCCAGTGGGCGAACTCTTATAGATGTCAGACAAACACCTTGCATACACTACAATACGAATACGGCAGAGGATGAAGATATGTATACACAGTATATGTAGCACACAGCTTACAGCAGTAACACAAGAACTATACAGACGACTGCGAAGAAAGGAAATTTAAAAGTGATCTGTCATGGTGAGAGTAGGACGGACGCCAAGACGACTAAGAAACACGCTTTCTTCAGCACGAACATTCTACAATCGACACACCAGCACTGCTGATATTATTAAACAGTGCACGTTTTACCCTACATACATTTGCTTTCAACTGTAGGGTTAACGCCTTTAGGGCAAACGACGGTAGAAATGTTGACACATTCCCAAGACCGAGCTGAGCAGCGCAACGGTAACACGGTGGATTCGCATTCGGGAGGACCCGGGTTCGAGTCCTAGCTCAGGCCATCCTGAGTTCAGTTTTCCCAAACTCGCGCCAAGCGAATGCCTGGATGGATCCTTAACAAAGTCCATGGCCGACTCCTCTCACAGCTACTGTCGTACCAAGTTGTGTCACCGTCTCTCTAAGGCTCCAAATACACTATGCCCAAAATGTAGCTGATTCCATGCCCAAATTTTGTTACCGTAGAGAAACGGGATACTAAAACAGATAATGGTACGGAAATTGTTAAGGTTTTGGGCATTGTGTATTTAGGGCCTAATGAGCTCGCTGTCGACGAAACGTAAAGCTCAGTGAAAATACTGGCGCCTACTCCTCGTAACTCATCCTGTATCAACTATTACTCAAGACATTCCGTTAGGGCTCTGTTTCAGTGGCCATATTGAATTTTAATATTTTTCGCTTTTTTGAAATTCTAAGAAGAAAAATGTTAAACATGCGATTGTACCTCAAATTCTAATAATATTTCGCTACAGCTGTTAACTTATAATTACGCCGCAATGTGTGTGGCAAATTATTTCATAATCGTAATTTGCCCGACAAATTGCGACGTAATTGTACACTACTAAATCTATTGCCATCCTTGCATTGTAGCTCAAGGTAAATAGAATATGCGGTATAATCGACGATTTAACATTTTTCTTCTCAGAATTCCAAAACAGCGAAAAATAATAAAATTCAATATGGCGACTGAAAACGAGCCTTAAGGGCGCCACCCGCCACGTGCTTAAGGTCGTGATCTTTCTTTTATTTCAAACAATTGCAAATAACTTAAATATTTTTTTACCAAATGCTTTGAAAAATTTGAGACTGTGTACAGGCATACGATATACAGTTTACCAGAGCATTTTTTAAAAATAATGTACAGTTTCCTACAAAAAAATATTTTGCTTAATTTTGGCTTAATTGGACAACAAATGCGTGCTATTTCATGGGAAAATATCTAAAAACCTGTTTGGTGTATTACAACAGAAAAATTCAGATACAAACAATGATATTTGCAGGTTAAATCTGCCAGAATGAGTTTTTGATATATGTATTAATTTGCGTTAAAAAATATTTTGAAACCACTGCAAAACTAAAGAGCCAGGCCTTAAATGCCTTTCAGCGTGTTCGTAAATACGTGTTTTTACTAAACTATTCCACATTTACCCACTATGTCAAGGTACGAAAGAAAAAACACTTCAAACAATGAATGAAAGGTAGTGACAAAGTATCACGTAACTTAGAAAAATCATTTCGGAGTCCCTTAAAATAGCTAAAAACAACTATTTCAAGCTGTCATATCTGGAAAACTATTCACGGGATTGTTATGAAAGTGATGTAGAAACATGCAATGACTTTCCACCAATGAAATGGTGTGACCACTGAGTGTCAAGCCAGGCGATTGATCTACGATGCCGCGCAGTGTCCGTGTCTTGCGGTAGAGGAGAGCCGGTCAACATTGCCCAGCAAGAGCATGTGTAGTTATGTGCTAGTGGTTCGCTGCAGGAGAGAGGTCTGTCTGGCTGTTATAAGTAAGCACGCGACTAGGAACACAGGAAGTAGCGGTGAGTGGCGAGCCGCTACACGACCTCTTGCCGCAAGCCTTGTGCGGCGAGCCATGCCGTGCCTGCCTATACTTCTACAATACACATAGTCCTCGCCTACATAGCTCCTCATACACTTGGTCTCAGGTCCAGCGGTCGGCGCACTGGCTGAAGAACTCGCCTCCCACCAAGGACACCTATGTATAGTGCCGGACGATGCCGCTGGTCGGCGGGTTTTCTCGGCAACCTCCCGTGTCCTCAGCCTCTCCATACATGCCAATCCTCCCCAGCGCTGAAGACCTAGATGTTAAATGCTGACCTAAATATCTTCTATCAATCCTGACACTTGTTCCCAGTATAATAGAACAGACGTGTCTAACGCAAAAATATGGCATGCCAATAAAAAACCCATTTCTTTTATTTCCCTGTCGCCATGACGTTACGACAATGGCCAGCCTTAAGGTACGACATCAGTGGCCATGTTGGATTATTTTACTTTTTTTTTTTTTGTTCTGAGAAGAATAGTGTAAAATGTGAGATTATAGCGTGAATTCTATATATCTTGCGCTATAGTACAAACACCGCAGTTGGACTTTGAACGTGTATCCAGGCCGCAATCAGTCACCCAAAATTAAAAATATAAAACAATTTGTTTGACTGACTGCGGCTCAAACATACGTCAAAAGTTCAACTGCGATGTTTGTACTGTAGCACAAAATACACAGAATTCACATAGAATAATCTCAAAATTTACGCTTTTCTTCTCAGAATTAAAAAAAAAAATCAACTAATTTAATAATCCAATATGGCGACTAATGTCCCACCTTAACGTAACAATGCGCGCTAATGTGGTGCACCTATGGCGATATTATGTTTGAAAACGCGCACCAGTCTCGTCTGTGTGGCTTACGTATATTGCTTCCAGAAGATAATAGAGCTTGCTTTAAGGACTTCGAAATCTGCTGTAGTTTCATACGTCCAAAGATAACCCGCATGATATCAATAACTCATCACTTTCCACGGTCCAAATTACAGCGTCGGTAATCTCCTGCTATCGTTCTTATTCTCACCACAAACTGACCACGCCTCAACTATCAACTGGACATGAAAAACACACACGTTTCCACCAATAAAACTGTCTCGGAGGCGAGATAACATCATATACAACGAGTTGTTACACAGAGAATGACGCCTTCCTCCAGGTTCAACATGCAGCGACGGCTAAATTATAGCTGACGGATGATGCGATATTCTCTTGCACAGCAGCGGTGGAGTCCAGCCGCAGAAGTGAGATCGTCGTGCGAGAACCAGTCAGGCCGGACCTGCAGGTTGTATCAATGATCAGATCAACACGACGACGATACTTCCAACCTTACATCGCTGTTCTCTTCTTCAACGAGACAAAAATAACACGGCTCCCTGCTCGTTTCGCTACGACTGCTGAGATCTACATACAGTTCATCGTAAATAAAAGTGTCTGCACTGAGTTAAAAAAAAAATTACAGCTTGTAGTAAGGTCAATGCCACGTGTTGACCAGCACATTGAACTCGTCAATTTTACACTTTACTTAGCATCATTGTAAATAGTTCTCTCTCTCTCTCTCTCTCTCTCCAAACAAACTGCACTCAAATTACACACGTGCGGTCTATCTCCCCCCCCCCCTGAACACTTATAATAGAAGTACTTTGTAGTTCAAATGATAAATCTTTCACTACGTATATTCATCTCTTACGTGCAATGAACGTACACTGGCGCTTTATAACTTAAGAGGGAAAGGTAGATAATTAGCGCTAAAAGCATCGGCTTAAATGTCAAAAAACAGACATCTTGGACAATAGGTTTTGCCAACTTTCTGAACGTAAAATTTGAAGAACAATCTCGGACGCCGAAAACGCGTTCATTTAGCTGTTGCACAAGAGATCACGCTTAGCTACTAAATTATTCTGGGTAAATGTTTGCTCGTTAAGTTGGCTAGTATCGTTATCTACGATTGTTTTATAGTTTACCCATACTGACTTTCAAAAACGTGTAGATATGAACTACAGTTTTCAGCGTTTATTTATCTACCAATTACTCACAAGAGGCTTGTCAACCCTCCTGCAGAAATTATTCGTTTTCATGCTCTGAATAGTCAAATTATAGGTAGTACGGGATAAAGTGAGCACTCAAAAAAACCCTGCTAAAGTTCTATTTTCAGCCAGCCAATACGTATTTTTCCGCGCATAACGGCTAACGACTGGAAATATCTAACCTCTCTGGACACGTCACTTAATGTTTACGCGTGTAAGATACATTGTGCAGTCAGCAGGAAGCTATATAGTGAAAAAAAATTTTTTTGTTAATTATATAAAATACAAGTATACCGATTTCGGTTGGTTTTATTTCAGTATTGTTATATTAAAATGGGAAAATACACGGAACTATATTTCAAATTTCGCTGCCAACCATACAAGCAGTAAGGCAGGTATAGTTATGTTGAATTAATGTAGTAACGGTTGGTGGTGTTTTTCAAAGGTTAAATTTTCAGTGCTCACTTTATCCCGAATGACCTATATATACTGACATTGTTCCTTTATAGAAACTTTACATTGTATTATCGTGTACATATTTCTATACTGAATTGTCACTAGATGCTATCTGTACTGTGGGACATAATTACTAACTAAAGATTCAATTATAGTTTCTTTACACTTTAGTAGTTCACGTACAGGTTGTCCACAAACAACCGCTTAACACGCACACCACGCGAATACCGAAACTGAAGAATAAAACGTAACTGGCAAATATAAGCGAGACATTTTACGTGCACGATGTGGCATTTCCGGTAATCTCTTTGCGGTAATATTTTCAATTAATCTAAAAACCCGTACGAGATTAATTTAAGTAAAATTCAGCGTTATGAGTGGCGCGGCCTCGTAAGGCCGTGATCCATTACTTTTACCGCTTTTACAATTAATGTTTTTACAATCCTAAACAAGAAAACTTATCCAACAAATGTTGTAAAGTTTTGTTAAACACAGTGTATAATATACTAATTTTTTCACAGAGGTTTCAGCTAACTATATAATTAAGGAAATTTCCCAGAATGAACTAATAAGATAAATCTGTATAACATTATGTCTAGAAAAAATTAGACTTGGTGGTAAAAAAAAACTGTGCTAACGTCGCAAAAAAAAATTGCAAAAAAAAA
The DNA here is from genome assembly GCA_003012365.1 of Medauroidea extradentata. Classification (NCBI taxonomy): domain Eukaryota; kingdom Metazoa; phylum Arthropoda; class Insecta; order Phasmatodea; family Phasmatidae; genus Medauroidea; species Medauroidea extradentata. The sequence continues at coordinate 11,345 of PNEQ01120829.1, forward strand.
AAATAGACACAATAACTTTCTATTTCATTGACGAGGTTTTGTTAGAAATTACAGCGCCGAGCAATTGCCCGATATACTATGTAATACAGCTAGGAGCTAGGAATAAAGCGAAGAAATAAAACAAGTGGAAGGTAAGTCGCTTATCCATAGCTTACTACAAAGTGCAATCTGAGGTGGGGTGGGGTGAGTGGGTTAGGGGTGAAGCGAAGTGACAACACAATCCATGCACGAGCCGGTATTCTAACCCAGGACCTGTCACATCGTAGCCCGACACCTAACCCACTAGGCTACGCAGGCCCTGCCGCGAATCACAAGTTACGATACGCACTTGACGCATTTTCCTCCGACGTGGGTCGAGTTACTCTCGATAACAACGTAGTTATTTCTCATGGTAACTAAGGTGGCAGGCATTATTCATGTATTTACGTTTATGTAGTCAAGTTTAAAATTATTTCCACGTAGAAATTGGTAAACAATAAAACAAATTTTGTCACAAAAAAAACTAAAGAATTTCTAGTCAAAACATTTTTCACTGTACGTAACTACTGATTGGTCAAATCACTGAATAAGACTTATTTACAACATCTCCCTCACTGATTACAGTACGACATAGCGTGTTGTGAAGACGTCCTTGTGGAACTATGCATCAACTTCTCAAATACACACACACACACGCCTTGAATACAGTCGTAACTACCAGTTTTATTGTCGAGACACGTAACATCAAGCATATAACCTCCGTGGACACACTTAAAATAACTACGCGCAGTTTAACAATATTTCTGTTTTCTACACATCAATGCCCTAACGGAGTGGTTTCTATCACCATTTTGATCCCCCCCCCCTTTTTTTTTTCGTTAATTCTTGTAACAAAAATGCGAAATATGTATCTGCTACTATACCGTTAATTATATTTACCTTAAGCTACAATCCAGGTATTACTATTCAGCTGTTAACATATAATTACACCACAATCTACGTGCACGCATTTTTTAAATTCATAATTATCCGGACTTCTTGCGTCCTAATTCAGTTCAAATACTTCGTCTGTACCGCAGTGCAAAGTAAACAGAATATGTGATATAATCGCAGAATTAAGTGTAGAATAGATCAATTCAACAAGACTACAGAATAAGGACGAAAATAATGAACGCCTGTCAGGGAGCTGGTGCGAGGACCGTAAATCTCACTTCTTGTGTGCCTGTAAGACGGGGAGACAAAATACAACAATTAGAAATGTGAGAGATATTTTGGTCAGCGCTTAACATCTAGTTCATTACAGTTGGTGCGCAGTAACATGAGGCGAGTATGGAGCAGCGCCGGAATGATAAGGGCCGGTGAAACGGGAGATCCTGAGAAAACCTGCCGACCAACGCCACAATTCCCACACGCGAACCCGACGGGTATTGAACCCGGATCGCCTTGGTGGTAAGCGAGTGGCCTAACAACTCGGCCACCGCGACCCCAATTATCAGAGGTCAATACCTGATAGGATTCAAGGGCGTAGCTCGGGGAGACATCGGGATATATCCCCCCCCCCCCCAGGCCCGACAACGGAAATTCTAAGATATCCCTCATACACTCGTTTTCAACTGTTAGGACCTATGAGATAAACATAACTGCAATAATACTACGCAAATGAAATCAATGATTGTGGCTGTGTGATGTAATTGGGGACATATTGCAACAGAAATGTCCATCCATCCTCTCTTTCAAAACAAAAACCTTGCAACGCCGTTGAAGGGACTTGAAGTAAAGAGCAGTGGATAGTGCGCTAGACAGAAGGTAGTGTGAGTGGCAGGTCAGGGTCAGGTCAGGTCAGGATGCCAGACACAGGCTGTCACAAGGCAGGGTTGAGGCAGGCTCAGGGAACAAGGGCGTCCTCTGTGGCGACAACTGCTGGTCCACGACCAGGGAGGCTGCCTGCAGGCATCTGTCTTATCTGATATGTCTACCACTCCACCCCTCAGACCATTCCCTTCACGTCCCTGCTCTTCGTCTGGACCACAATGACGTGTGGCCGTCTACTACACTACATTCAGACACTTATCACGTCTACAACTTTCCATGTAGTGCCAGTCAACATTGTAACTTCTATTATGAACAGCATTAAGTCAATTACATAGAATGTGCGGTACTTGAAATTATGTCCAGGGTTCTTACAGCAACATACAATTAAAATCCAAGGACTTTCAAGGACTGTTCAAGGACTGTCTACTAATATTTCAAGGTCCGCAGTAAACTGCATTTGATACGCCAAACTTTTATTTGAATGTTTAAGGGTTTATTTGCACGGTTTTTTCATGACCGCCACCCCCCCCCCCTTAGAACTGAAGATCAGCAGTGTTAAATTTACCATAATTTTTCAATTTCAGTTAAAATTAACACCTTCATATTTAACGAAACTCCTTCCTATTTATTATTAAAAAGTTTTATGAAAATAAATTACACTGAATCACAAAATAAGTACCTTTTAAAGAGAGATATTGAATTTTCAAAAAAATTCAGTCTGTTACCGGTTCTAATGTAAACAAATATGGCTGATGTAATGCTTCTGCATAAGTATTAGCACACGATCGAGTATTTTATTCCAATTAAAGGTAATAAAATTACCACAAATTACATACTGTAACTGAATAAATACAAAATTATTAAGTGTAGTGAAATATCGTCGGTCATTAACTGCGCAACTTACAGTGCGAGATCGTTGGTACGTAACACAGCTTCGGAAGTGGTCGGGCAACTTCTACTTCAAAAACGTGGGAAACATTCTGCTTTGCAGCATGCATTGCATGCTAACTTCTCTCACACCTGACACGTAATTTATTTTTTAATACACTAGTAAATACTGCATTTCGTATGGGTCACTTTTCCTTTTCTAAGCTATTTATAGTTTCCTTTTTTGCACCTCTTCTCTTCCAAATAAACTTTGCCACTAAACTCTAGCAGATGCCGAATACTACTTATCACGATCACATAAAAAACCACTAGGCGTAACCTAACGTGCTGTGGTATGACAGAAAGTGTATAAATTTCACAGACACAGCAAAATGTATGTTTATCATCAGGTAAATTATATAACAGAAATAATGCGTAGACAAAATATGGTTTCATATTTCTGAGAAAGGATTTTAATGTTAAGAAAATAGCTAGAATATTAGTAAAGAAAACCCAACAATTCAAGGACTTTTCAAGGACTGGATTAAATCAAGGACTTCTCAAGGCTTTTTAAGGACATGGTCAAAGTTCCAGGACTTTCCAGGACCGTAAGAACCCTGTATGTCACGCTTTATGCCAGACACTGCACGCGTTAATTCAGGTTTTTCTTGGGAGGGGGACAAGATTTTTTTTTAAGACCTTGTTGCATCTTTTTTATTAACTAAGCACATATAAATCACAAACTTTAAAAATAAAACTTCGGTTTTATGTGCTTACTTTAGCATTACTTAAATAACAAAATACACAAAAAAATGTTTACACGTTTCCTTCTAAATCCATTTGCCCCCTACCTCCCTAAATGACGCCCTTGACTGCACGTAGTAAACAGTTGAGCCCCTAGAAACAAAGTACCGTATTCTGAAGTTCCTTACGAAAACCATATTCGATCTACTCGATAGAGTACACAGGCTAATACCGGTCAAAAACTCATGCGATAAAAGTTTACCGACCCGAAAGATCTCGTAACTATTCAATTCGATCTCGTCGCCGGATCCACTCAGATCTGCCCTGCATCCGAGCAGGGTAGATAGCCGGCAGCACACGACATACAAGAATGCGCGCGTAAAAAGTAAAACACAGGCTCCCGCGTGTGTACATATAAGAACATATGTTGTAAGATGTTTGAATGAATGTTCACGACAAATACGAAGTCGGAATGTAGCATTCTATTCTGGCGAGAGGTCTGAATGAGTTTATGAAGTAAAAATGTCGCCAGAGAACAAAATTTAAGTATGGATAAATTTTATCATTTTCACCTAGCCTTATAAATATATACATTTTTAACATTTTAAATTTCGTTGCGTACAGTAAACTTTCTATTAATGCAAAAAACAGTGGTTAAGTATCAGAGAACTTTCACTTTGCAATTCCTCATTGCTATGTAAACTTTTGGGAGGTTGGCTCTAGCATTTTTGTACAGTAAACATACTAGTATACATTGTATATCGCATTATTCCACAAGGATATTCTGCACTGTTCTAAATTCGCCTAACACGACTGAAATATACAGCTTCTGCAGATTTTGCCTATTTTTAAAATAATAATAATAGGCCGCCAACATACTACTCAAGAATTTATTTAAGGTCGGGAAAAACCGTTAAACATTCAACGGCTGAGTAGATCCAATCACATGACCAATACTACCGAGTAGATTACAAATACGTTTTCACAAGCGCCTTAATAAACGCCGTTGACAGTTGCTGTAGAATACAACACCAGCATGGAAAAGATGGGTTATTTCTCATTCCAGACAACAAATAATTTGACGCAATTACGCACTCCTTGCGCTGAAATGAAGTACATATCGGTTGGTGGTGAGCAATTAGTCGGCATTTAACATCGAGGTGATATGACTTAACCCGCCGGGAATCGAACCCGAATGGCCTTGGTGGGAGCCGAATGGTCTGACCACTCGGCCACCGCGGTACCCCATTAGTTGGTTTCGCAGAACATACAACACGTGTGAATACTTGCTGAATGATTCTCCCGTAATGAAGTAATTTGCTTAATATGGAATTTCATCGTTTTGCTGGTGTTATAAAACGCAAAATTAGGGGGGGGGGGGAAGCATTTTAAAAAATACGCGTTGTACGAGTCAGAAAATGTAAAAACAATTCTCGGTACAATTGGTAATGTTCTAGAGTACGGTATTCTCGCCAAAGTAAACGCCTTGTCCAGAATAATAATTTTAAAAAATGTCTCACTGTGATCCCAGACGGTAAATTGCAAGTGCAGTACAATGGATACACTTAATTATTACTTGGGGTTTATAATAAAATGTGAGGTAAGTATATAAACATGGGTGAAGGTTATGAAAGTGTTGACTTGATGGCGACCAGCCTATAAACGGGGAGTGACCTGACCAGAGAGAGAGGGAGTAGAGGAGATCCAGGTCAGCAAGCTCTACGCTCCAGGCTGGCAGGCGTGATGGCCGGCTACAATCTGGACCGCTAGCACGACTTCCTACCAGACACACTGGATCTCTGCGAGTCTTCAGCTTACATTCCACTATCACTGTGGCACTCGGCCAGTTCCTCGGCCGCTTTTATCGTATACGTACCACTATTCCGGCGTAGCTCAGTACCCACCTCTTTATCACCGCTCAGCGATGAAACCTCCCTACAGGGGCTGCGTTTGTGTGCGCGTGAGGCAAGGGCGCCGGTAACTGACGTATGTAACACATTATCGCCTCTCAGCTGGCGTGTAGTTCTTTACTATTGCCCTTTTTCCTATGGGACTTTAAGGGGCCCGCCTCGTTGCCATAAAATCACACTGCAGCGTGTTTGAAGAAAAAGTTTTACACTTAAACTAATACACATGTGTTCACGCCGTTTCTCTACGAAAAGAACACACACTTCAGACGACAGCCCTTAAGTACTTTCAAGACAACACATGTATTAGAAATCCCCTTTTAGGGCACGTCAAAATGGGTTAAAACGGGATTTTCAGGCTGCTATAGCGGTAAATATACTAGCCGAAAACACGGGAAACCACTTAAGGTTAGTGCATTGGACTTTAGTAAAGTGATTTCGTAAATAAAATAATAGTGTCACCGCTTAAAGTCCCATAGGAAATTTGTTTTCTTCGCGAAGACTGCACGCCTTAAGCGTAGAGGCGACGCACCGTTGTATGGCCCATACGACGTCGCCCTTAGCACCATACCTCACTCACACAAACACACGTGCCACGAGGCGGGTCCCTTAAGCGGTGAACACATTATTTTATTTGTGGACAGCATAGTTCAAAGTTTAAAGCTCGTTTATATTGTGTTTTTTCGAATCCGGCTGTTATCTTTCCAGATACGGCAGTCTAGAAAACCCATTTTTAGCCATATTGAGAGGCCCAAAAATATTATTTCAAATAAACGTGCAGACTACTTAAAACTATATGGACATAGATTGGAATGTGTGTTCTCTTCGTATATACAGTTTCGTCAAAAAAATTGTAACTCGGTGGAAAGCATTCGAGACGCAGGTAGGAGGTCCCCCGAAGCGATGACTTCACATTCGGGGTTACATAACACAACAAATATTAGGTCATTTCACAGTACACATTAGCATGCTCTCTGCAAATATAAAACTGGGACTTTTTGTACCTTCGTACTACGGTAGTGTCCTTTTTAAACAAACCTTCCACAAAAATTGCAAGAATTGTTTTACTACAAATTCAAAATTCTGTAAAAAAAAAAAAAACAGCTGAATAATTTTCTTCTCTCTAGAAACAAGTTTTCTACTCAGTGAATAAACACTTGAATCATACATATTATAAATATCACGTATTGTCACACTACACATTACTCCTCTATTGCCACTACGTCGCTTTATTTGCTTTTCTGTTGCAGATTTCCTAAACAATTAATTATTGGAGGTGCTGTACACAAGAATCTGACATTCAATATGCGTTTATATAAAACTGTATGAACTTTCATAAAGTTTAAATATGTATAATTATTGTAGATGCATAATTATTATATGTATTGTGCAATTCACATGACTTGTCTAAAATCTTAGTACTAGTATGTATGAAAAAAAAAATAACTGACGGATGCAATATAACAAACTCAGATGTAGGCATTATGGTCAAGTGAGCACTTGCAGCCCTAAATATTATTTATTTTCCTTGCAGACTATGTGTATGTGCTCAACTTTTCTAAAAAAGATAGCATAGTAAGCAATCATCACACTGACAACTTGAAAGACGACAGCTGGGGTAATCATAGGGCATAGAAATAAACGTCTGTAAATGTGAGCCTCTGTCGCGAGTGTGTGTGTGTGTAATTACTGTGGACTAGGCGGTATATACGGTACATAAGTATCGACTTCACGGTACGGCCTGCATAAAGGTGGATAGACACGTCTGGGCGACAGCGGGTCAGACACGGAACAAGCAGGAAACTGGGAGTGAACCCGCCATGGCCTACAGCATTAGTACAAATTATAGCACTCGCCTGGAGTTATTCCGGATGTCCATGCACAAATTAAATCATAACTGCCTGGCCGGAAATGGAAGCTGGCGCCTCCCACCTACGACAAGCAGGGTTCGGTCCAGGATTTCTCTCATGGCTAGAGGGCGACAGGCATGTCTCGTTAGTCTAGCAGCCGATCCACCTTCACCCTGGCCTTCTCTCATACACACTGTGACCATGCCACAAGGCGGGAACACATAATTGAATTCACACAGTTTATACTCTCGACCACAGTTTAGTTTGGAAAGCCAAACTTTCGAAACCAAGGTCTTAACAAAGTGTCTCGATCACAATGCAAAACTGCAGTTTCGGAAGCCCTGTTATTTCGTCAACGAGAAACGACGGAAAATTACATATATATATATATATATATATATGGGGCTTCTGGAGCACAGGCTGCAGGCTGTGGTGCCGCGGCCGCCATCTTGTTTCCGGCCGCCATCTTGTTTCCGGCGGCCATCTTGTTTCCGGCGGCCATCTTGTTTCCGGTCGCCATCTTGGATTACGTCACTTTCAAAATTTTCCAAAATTTCCCAAAATTAAAAAAAAAATTTAAAAAATTTAAAAAATTAAAAAAAATCTAAAAATTAATTTTACATCCATCCACCATCTTGGAATAATACCCCCCCTTCCCCCCTCCCCCCAAAAAAATAATATATTTAATTCTAGGAATGACCACCAGGGGTTTGAGACACCATTTTTTTCTCACTTGATTCTACTCCACCCGTATACATATGTGCTTAAGGGCGATGT
>PNEQ01120830.1:0-19279 GCA_003012365.1 Medauroidea extradentata
TTCTCTCTCTCTCCCTTTTCTCTCTTCTCTCTCTCTCCCTTTTCTCTCTTCTCTCTCTCCCTTTTCTCTCTTCTCTCTCTCCCTTTTCTCTCTTCTCTCTCTCCCTTTTCTCTCTTCTCTCTCTCCCTTTTCTCTCTTCTCTCCTCTCTCTTCTCTCTCTCTCTCCTCTACCACTCTCTTGCCCTCTCTCACCCAAACCACCCACTCACCCATCTGTTTATCTTTTTTTATTATATCTTTGTCTCTTTGTTGTAAATTTCTCTTTCTCCACTACTGTTTTTAAAAATAGGATTGCGCGTACTCATACCTCCGTTGAATTCTTGTACAGATTAGGTACAGTATCTATCTATTCTATTATATAAGGTTTTTTCTTTCTTCAGCCAGTTTGGTATATTGTTTGCTTGAGGTCACCATACATCTTGTTTTCCTCTTTGTCATGATCCTATTGCCTTTGTAGCTGTTATTCTGCTTTCTGGCAATTTTCTAAGTTCTCGCCATTTATTATTATTTTTCCCAACTTATCGAGTAACTGACTGTTCTGCTTAAATTTCTTTTTGTAAATGAGTGTTGCTTTCGTTTAATAGGGTGATCTTTCATGTTAATCAAATAAATTTCATTCCTGCTGCTTGAATTTTTATTTATCCTTCTTAATTTTTACTCTACGTTCATTTTCGTAAGTTAGAACTGGCACGGCGATGGTATAGATAAGTTTTACTCTTTTATTTTTATTTGTTTTATTATCTATGAATTGTTTTTCAAATATTTCAGAAAGTACATAAGTACTTCAGACTTTTGAGTAGATATATTGCTTTGTAGGCTACATAACATTCTCTTGAATGATAAACCATTTTTTTCACAATGATTGCCAGCTAAGTTACTGTGATTTTACACCAGCGATGTTCAACCACTGAAGTGATAAGTATAAGGAATTTAGTTAATTGAAAATAAGGAAAAATGTATTTATAGCGTACTCCATTACGTTAAGAGTTGAGTGCATATTTGTCGACAGGCATATTCACAAAATTAATGCATAAAGAAGCATTTAAACACTTTTAAAAATAAAACTATACGTGTAAACCAGAGGTATTCCTACTCTGTTATTAGCAATATTTGTAATGTGTTTCAGATACCTTTGATGATGCTGTTGAAGAACGTGTCATCAATGAGGAGTACAAGATCTGGAAGAAGAACACTCCATTCCTGTATGACCTTGTAATGACCCACGCCCTAGAGTGGCCCTCGCTCACTGCACAGTGGCTGCCTGATGTGACCAGGTACCATTAGCCTATCTTACACTTGCCGTTTTGTTTTTTGGTGGCATATCCTCCATTGCTTATAATTGGTTTTGTACTGTTTCTGTGCCTGCTTAGACATGAGATCAGAATTAATTAGACTGGTTTTACTGACCTGAAAATTTTTTTTAACCCCCAAAAAAATCTTTCCTGTTGTATTAATTAGTGTATGATTAATAATTGTATAAATTAGTTCAGACATTTTTATTAGATTTTTGGGGATGCTTAATAAGCTTTATATTATTTGTAATAAACTTTGGCAGAAATAGAAAGGGAACTTGGGCTTTCAAAAACACAGTATAGATTGTTATTGCACATATTACTTAAATAACAGCAGTAATATTTTACAGTTGGTAAGGCAGTGGACATTGACATTGTGTATCTGTGTTAACATATATTTATGTGTAGGTTGTATTCTGTTGGTTTATAATTATAAAGCTGTGTAATCATTTTTATTTCTCTTTGCTCTCTTTTGAACATGTAAAGGAGAACAGCCGGGATTCGACAGCATCCTGGGATTCAATAGCTCAACTTTAAAAACAGCAATAAATTACTCCTTGATTATACCGTATTTGTCGGCATATAGGACGACCACCCCGCATATAAGACGAGTCATGGTTTTGAAGGTACAAAATCTTAAAAAAAAGTAAATTACTAATTTTGAAATTCCCGACAGAAAAATATTTTTTCCCTTGCCTGAAACAATAAAAATTTAGTTTATATATTTTCAATGTATTTATTACCGGCATTTAAACATCATAATAGACTAATAAACGAATAAAATTGGCTATTACTGCCCTCCGCGCGCCCACGAGCCAAGGAAATGCACGGCGGCGGCCGGCGATATCTCCATATGCCGGCAGGTGCGCGCGACTTGGCAACACCGGATAGAGGCACGCCGCGCACTACATGGCAACGCTGGGCAACAATAGCTGCTTGCAAGGTCATCGCATTCCTGTGCGCTGTTGTCCGCCAGCCTAGCACTAGACGGTAGACACATGAATGTGTGCTACGGTATCTAGATCCTTGTTTTTTCCGCCCGAGAGTCTTGTGCTTGCGAGACAAAGGATGAAAGCATGCGGACCTAGATCCTCGTTTTCTCCGCATGAGAGTTGTAGGCTGGCGAGACGAAGTATCTCGGCACGCGCTCGCATCGATCGCCGCTTCGCTGCGAGTAAGTGTCCTTTATTATGAATGCCGCTCATCAAAATTTTGTACCGTAAATTTTATTCAAATAAACGAGGCACTCATTTTCATTTGTGACGAAAAACGCATTTCCTTGAAACAGCATACAACTCCACAGCTTACAGCTTAGCTTTCAAACGATTTTTGGCTACCAAAAATTTTTGCACCTTCATATAAGACGAGTAGCAATTTTTGAGGGACAAAAATATGTAAAAATTGTCGTCTTATATGCCGGCAAATACGGTATCATCTCCGTACAGACTACATTTTCATGTGCAGCAGTTGGTTATAAAGCATATAATTTTTCTTTTAAATTTCTCTTGCCATTTCCAAGAAGAATTAACATTTCTAGTAGGAGTGAAGCACGCTAGTAACTTTAGGTCACTTCTTAAGCTTTATATAGAGCTACAGTATATGTGTTTGTATTTTGGCTTATTTAATAGCTCCAAAAGAGGTTGCTTTAACAGCATGGATTCTATATTTCTGAAGAATAAATGCTTTGTTTGCAAATATTTAAAGGGGAGATCAAATAGAGGGATACAAAAGTAATATATTACCATTTATTTGACTATGAAAAAATAATGTTTTCAAATGTGTATTAATTATTTTGTTGTTCAAAGACAATACGTATGACGTAACTGTTTTGTCTTTTTTTTCTTTTTTCTTTCTTATTTTGTTTATCTAAAGGAATAAAAAATTTAAGTTCTTCGTAGTTATCTTAAATAAAGTGCTGTTTTTTTTTTTTACGTGTATGTTTTGAATACATTACAGTATTACAATAAAATCTTAACGAAGGTTCTCAAACAGTTATATTACACATTACAGTTGTTCTTGAAATTTTTACTGATAATTATTGTCAATTGAGGGATACAGAAAATAGAATAATTTGCATGGGCTGTTTAAAAAATCAAATTTAAAAGGTACATTTACACAATTTTATTCGTACATGTTTTTAGACAAGAGTGAACATTAGGAAATTCATCCAGTATATAGATTTTTCGGTAAAAACAATTATTTCGTTTTTCAGATATTTTTAACAAGAAATTTACTTAACATATAATAGCTAAGGTGGTGTCTATTACCTTCTTTTCTGTGTTGTAATGATGTTCATTTGAATGATCATGGGGCTAGGTATAAATGACGTAAATAGCGAAGATCAGGATTGCACAAAACAAAGTTTATTAAGGGTACGGGTAACCACAATTTTCACATCACTGTGTTTTTATTTTTATATTTGTATCAGCTATTTTTTTGGCATTATTTTAGACACAAAATGTGACTAAATTTTGCTGTTGTGAAATGTTTTTATCTCACATAGTTTTCGTGTAGTGGCTCGTTAAAGCCAAAATTTGCAGGTTTCCGTTTTAAGGACGACACTAAAACCAACTCGCGTACCAAATTGAAAAAAATTCACAGTGAATAACGATGTTGTAGGCTTCAAGTTCAGCTATGTTAAACCACAAAAGAAAATATTGTTGTGTTTTAAAAAAATATTGACATTTTAAAATTATTTGAAATTTCATTATTCTTATTTAAATATACAAAGTTTTTTTATTTGATTTTTTGTAGGCTACGTCAAATTGTAGCATGTGAAGTCTTTACCCACTGTGAATTTTTTTTTTAGTTCGGTATGTCAGTTGGTTTAAGTGTAGTCCTTAATATGGAAAGATGCAAATTTTTACTTAAACAAGTCATTACGCAAAAACTAGAGGGACAAAAAATTTTAATAAGAGCAAATTTTGGTTACATTTTGTGTCGAAAGTAAGAAAAAAAATATCTGGTACAAATAAAAGATAAAAATACGGTAAAGAAAATTGCTGTAGACTGTGCCCTTAACATGTCTCTTTTATTTGCCACCTCACACTACATTTCTTTCCCTCACCCCCTAAACATGAGATGTTCTTACACAACTACGTTGTTTCAATGTTGGCGGTATGGATGTAATCTTTCCAGCAGCAGACACTAACATAGTTGTGCCCAGGTCTGAGGAGAAGAATCCAGAATCTGTTCCTTGGTTAGTAGTAATTACATAAGTCGAGCTGTGCTGCAGGCTCAGCTATGCACATCATAAACTGCAGTAGTATCTTAAGTAGCATAGCCTTGCCATCTCTCTCCTTGTGCCATGACACAAGGGATGAAGATATTGTTGACTATAACAACACTTCTCTTTTATTAAGGCCTTGCAACACATAATGTTGCATTTTATTAGAACACTTTTTCAGACATACCAGTCGGCCATCAAAACCTCTACTTATTTCAGTTATATCCGTATATTATACAGAGAAAACTGGTTGGACAATGTTTCCTTGAGATTGTTTCTTAAACAATTTTGTGGTGTTTTACAGTTGTATTACTGTTTGATATATCTGAAGTTATTTGTGACATAATTTTTTGCTAAGCAGTAAAAATTAGTGCACAACTCGGATAACTACACTGTAAAAAAATTTTACTTTTACAAAGAAAATCTTGGAAACCCAGTTTCCTGAGAAATTGCTTGTAAAACTACAACTAATGTCTAGTTGTAAAAAGAAAAATACAAAGTGTACTGGTATTTGTGTAAAATTACAAGGTTGTACTAGCAACAAGAAAAGTAAAGGTTTTAATACTAGTTTTATTTTAATAATGACACCTAACTTATACATTAAATAACTGTTAAATTAACAAATATTACATACAATTATTTTTAAAATAAGTAATGTTTCATGGAGCAGCTCGGATTTGAACCCACATCCCCACGTATACGTACTACACATATTTCCCGTAGACGACCTTCATTTCGGTGCTATCTGATTTTAGTTTGTTTTTGTATTCCTAACGTGCTACACAAGATATCATTTTGTATAACTGCATAGTTTCCGAAAAACTGTGAATTTGGTAGACTACAAATTTTTTCAATTTTTTTAAAAAAGAAAATCCTTGTAACTCTACAGATAAATCATTTTACATAGGAAATGTTTGTACATTTACTAAAATATGTGAAATTACAAAGAAATGCCTTGTCATTTTTACAAAAAAAATACTTCTCCAGGCAGGAACTGTTGGTGTACTAAGTACAAAAAAAATCTTTGTAAATCTTACAAATTTTTATTTGGATTTTTCTGAGCTGATATTCAGTAACCTTTTAATTGGAACTAACTTTGTAGTAATATCTATATATTTAAGCTTTTTTTCAGCTAGTTCTATGCCAGTTATATACAGTTTGAATACTATTTCATTAAAATTTGGCTTTCGTAAGGTGTTTCTTTGTATAATTTAACCATACAAAAACTTTGTGTTCCTGGCGCCTGGACGGTGTTGTAGCATGTTTGTAATACACATTCTTTACGTGAACATTTATTCGTATTACATTTATCTACAGTGTGCACCAGTATGCTTTTATAGTTTGCTTGTCAGAAAAATGATTTTGGGATCCCTTACATGGCTAAAAATGGCATTTAGACTGCTTCAATTAGGAAAATGCCTTTTTAATTCATAAAACACAAAACGAGAAATGTGCTTTTGCTTTTGTACATACCAGGGATGGGAAAATTCATAATTTTCAATTATCGATACCCGATTATCAATTCCCTGTTGATTCTCAATTCCTACAACAAACAACTCATAGAAAACCTACAGAAAATAATTTTTCCATTAGGAATGAAAATTATTTTATTTAAATTAATATCTTAAGAGACAAGTAACTAAACAGCAATATGGAAAAGTGCAATATTACTAGGCACTAATGCAAACTGCAGAAACTGTTTTACATAAAGCATTTAAACAACACACAGCACAAAATACTGTACAAATGTGGTTTTGGGTTAATTTCTGCCGGCTATCAGAAACAACTTAGGCCTATTGGTGAAATGCCTACAATTAAAAGTGAAATAAAACTGAAGGTACAAAAATATACTTTATTTATTACTCATATTTGTATACCCATGGTCCATATGTATCTTATTAAATCAACAAAAGATAAAATGCTAAAGTCTGAAGTTTCACACATGTAATGAGAGCCAAGGTTTTTTAAACTGGTCCACTATACATTTGCTAAAATATTATATTCTATGTTATTTCAAGCGAAACAATAATTATTGATATCAATAAACACTTTCTGAGTACAATTTTTCCGAGTTTCATCCCACAAGATTCGTTTGAAAACATATTCCCTATTGTGTAGACAGTTTATAACTTAATTAACCATTTTTTTGCTCAATTTATCTTCCAAAATAAGACTAGGTTTTCCTTCATGTAATGTCACCATTCCAAATGAAGTTTTATCGATTTTCGTGCCCAAGTTTTGATTGGGAACATAACCCCGAGCGTAAACACATTATTTACAACCACTTCATTACCAACCATTTTTCACTCAACGTATCTTACAAAAGGAGAAGCGATATTTTTCCACAAATAATCACCATTAATAGTGAAGAAAGATGAACACCTGATAATGTTTCAAAACATAAAATGCTTTGAGGTTTAAATAAATTTCCACATGATAACAAGTAAACAAAAATATTACTCAATAGATAACATGATGTGAAGTAGATAATAAACTATGAACTAAGATACTGCAATGGACTTTTATGGTGTTTGGTTCAGAACATACGATACAACCGTGACCTATCTGGTAATAGATGTTAAAGTGACTCGTCACGAATGAAAGTCTGGTATCTATGGCTAATAAAGTAAACATAATGGCGTTGTAGAAGTGCTTTGTAAACAGTTTGTAAACGTGAGTGTTTTGGAAGATAGATACATACAAAAATCCGCTAAAATTACTAACCGTTTCGGCATTCAAATATCCGTAAAATCTGCAATTTTCATTTTGCACATGGGTAAAATGTTACGCCGGCAAAATAAGGCATGTTAATCGGTAATGCAAATAATCGACTTTATTATTTCGATTCTCGATTACGGATTAGTTTCGCAGAATCTGTAGGTATCTGGGTATCGAAGAATCAAAGAATCAAATTTCCCATCCCTAGTATATAGTATCTAATAATAAAATTTAAGGTTCACTGCTTTAACTCTCATAGGTAAAATACTAATAAAACCTTCCATGCCAGTTTTGCGCATTGCTAATAGAGGGAATGTGCTTATCGTCAGTCGTGGTACTCTGGATGTTACCGCTCTGTTGTTCCCATGCATTTAATTTAGAAATTTTTAAACTGGTTGACAAGGCTTTCAAGATGTCGGCCATTTTTTGAATATGGCGTTAACAATATTTACAGAGTATAAATATTTACGAAAAACCAAGTATATCAGAGTGTGAGAGAGCTAGAGACTTAAAACAGAACCCATTTTGTAGCATAAATGTTTTTTGTATACTAATAAATTGTACCTTAGTTGTAATGTTGTAATTACAGCATCCAAGCATGTACAGTATACATAATAAATATATTTTGGTTTAAAAGTCAATATTCAAACTAAATTGTATGCTCAAACCGTACATAAATTCAGAATGATTGTACAATGGGGCTGCTGTGGCAGAATGGTCAAACCATTCCGCTCCACCGAGGCGATCCAGGTTCAATTCTCTGCGGGTCGGTCGCTGGATTTTCGCATTTGGGAACCGTGCCGGACGATGCCGCTGGTCGGCGGGTTTCTCGGGGATCTCCCGTTTTCCCTGCCCATTCATTCCAGCACTTCTCCATACTCACCTCATGTAAGACTTTAATGTTAAGTGCTGACCAAAAACTTCTCACTCACTCTCAGAATGATTATCTGGTGATGTGCTATTAAATTTGACATGAGGTTAAAAATTTTCATTTTCAAAAAATTTTGAATTTTAAGTGTCCTAATTAGTGATGGGTCGATTCCGATTCCAGAATCGATCGATTCCATCGATTCCACTGGAATCGAAATCGAACCGAATCCCTGGTTTTGGAATCAATATGACCGATTCTTATAAAAAAAAACATCCCTGAGAAGTGAGAACATATTTTCGTCTCACAGTGATTTTGTGTACGAACGGCAAACTATTCAAGGTTTCTGATATTATTGTTGCTAATATAGCTCACGAAAATGCAATTCTTAATTCCGTTGGTAAGCGTGAACTATAAAATAAACTTATTCGTCAATGATCGTAGTCATAGTTGTTTAGACAATTACGTTGCATTACATTCAGTATCAAAATAAATACTTATTAACCATGCTGGACAGCTACTAATGCCTGTATCCCCAAAAATAAAAATTACAAATCATCCCATAATCGTTGCATTGCAATGTTTTGTTTACGTTTCTAGACCATAGATGTCAACTACGTTCAAGTCGGAAGTACGACATTACTTGAACAAAATGGTTGCCGCAAGAATGGATTATAGTTAGTACCAAAATATTCCACTGGAATGTCCCAGCGCTACTAGTTTCACAGTCCGCCATCTTTAGTGTTTGTCTCGTGCGTGAACTTTCCCAACGGAACGTACGTACCATATCTATGACGTCTCAAAATATAAACGAAGTTTGTAAACACTGCAACGGTAATAAATGGTAGCGAATATGTAGTAAAACTGTTCCGTCGTTAATTGTAAATCACTTTCTAATTCACAAATATTTTAAAATTTTTGTCGGAAAGCAAAAATATATTGATTTTTTTCAAAGTACGGCACAACTCGCAGCAGCCGAAAACAAAAACTTGAAAGAGAAATGGAACTTGGAAAACTACTGTACGCCCTATTGATCGATTTCATAATAACCAAAAGTTCCTATTTACCGGTAAATTTTTATTCACAATCACTACGTAAGTACCGGTAAATACTGCTGATCACCAAATGTGATAATACGATTATGCACAAAATTATGTTGCCAAACAAAACCAACCTAACCTCCAAGGTGTAGTAAGTTATATAAATTTAATCAAACTGCACAGATCTTGTTTTTGTAAACATACAAATAGGCCTATATTGTTTTTTATGTATGTAACCTAGTTCATGTAATTTCATTTCTTTCACAGGGACTATGAGGATTTTATGTATAAGAAAATAAAATGGGTTTAAAAAAATTTAAAAGAAATCTTTAGAATCAGACTCGGAATCGAAGAATCGAATCCCAATTTTAAGAATCGATGTTGGAATCGGAATCGGTAAATTTTAGGAATCGACCCAACACTAGTCCTAATGTTATTTTATGACTCGATGCACGAGATGTTAAATAATGACACTTTGTAGAAATAAATATCAGTATGGTACCTATGTACTGTAAAAATTGTATGTTACTAGCTGGCCGGCTGCGGCGATGCCCGCGTGAAATTTTGTAATGTAAACAGTAACTCTGGATAAAATATGTGATGAAAGCATTTTACAGCTAGCGTACTCAATAACAGTGAACTATAAATTGTCATAGCTCAGTCGCAAAGTCTTGCACGGGATACGAACCTGTAACTCCACCCCTCCCACACCACATACTTGATACAATACCTGAGTGAATGCTTAAAGGCATGCCGTGATATTTTTTTTTGTACGTACAGGCTACAGTCCAAAGATGTTTTATTTATTAGTAGGTTGGCAAAAAGAAACAACTGTTGAATTATTTTTCCGTGATCATTCTGTTTTTTTGGGAGACCGTATAATTTTACTGCTGTTCACCTACTTAATTTTCAAATGTCATAAAAACCTAAATTTGATTTGTAGATATTTACATAAGCTTCATTCTTATCAATAATCATCTCGATATCTCAACGGGTATAAGCGGCACAGATGATTATTTGAAATCACATTTTATTTTTTTAACAGCTTCCAAGGACGAATTTCGAAAAATCCTGAAATTACACTTTTTAATATTTACGTAAGGTTTATTTTAAAGCAAAACCCATTTCAATATTTTCACTGGTTTAAGAGATAAGTGGGATTAATATTAAAAACACGTTTTAATTTTTAAGAGCTTTCAAGGATGAATTTCAAAAAAGTATAAAAATACTTTTTAGATATTTACTTAAACATCAATTTAAAAAAAAATCACCTCATTATCTGAAATGGTTTAGGAGAAATCACGGAGTAATGAAAAACACATTTTACAGCTTTTCACGCCCTTAATTTTCAAATTTCGCAAAATCAAAAATTCTGTGAATATGCATTTCTTTGGGTGATATTATGAAGTTACAAAATTTATGATAGCATTCGCGGTTAATGAGATATCAAGGATTCCTTTAAAACACATTTCACCCCTTTTCACCCCCTTAATTATCGAATTCAGAAAAATCCTTTCTTAGTGGGTGCTTACGGGGCAAGGGGAAGCTTCCCTAAAATTCCAGTGGTTTGGGCTGTGCGTTGATGAGTGAGTGAGTGTGTCAGGACACTTAATTTTATATATTAAGATAAAAATTACAAAATGTGGAAGAAATTTTTAACTAAATACCATGAATATATGAAATAAAGGTTGCAAACTGTTAATAAAATGTAAAATTTTAGATTGAAACAAAGAGTAAAAAATTATTTTAGTTAATTATTTTTTACAAGAAGTTGATGGCTATACCAAAGAGCATGTAAACCTAAAGGAAAGAGAGAGAACTCAATGCTATGAGATGGTTACCGCATTCACCATTTTTATGCACTAGCGCTCCAGTGTTGCAAACTGCAGTAACGAGAAATATTATCGTAGAAATGTGCATACGTACTTAGTTTTCATACACATTGATGCAAATTCCGAACGTACCTTTGTGACTTTGGTTTACGTCACTGTCTATGAAGGTTTACATTTTGACAAGTTGTCTGTGTCTGAACCAACTCCTTCTTTGTAACACCTTTGTCTGTGGTCTTAACCTTACGGTAATAATCAATGCCGCAAGTGTGTAAAGCAATGAATATAACATTGAATTATATATGTAAAGTAAAAGGTGATGACTGATATTTGTTTTATGTAGATTACATATTAAGTTAATGTGTCTGCTTATTCATTCTTTGCGACAGACTAAAATTTAACTCATTGTGCTGGAATAATTTATACTTGTTCTTAGAAAAGACTTACTTTATGCAGTAATGTTGACACGTTTTAAGCCCATTAATGTTTTATTTAAAAATTTAACATAAGATGTTTCTTCCGCTACAGTGATAAATTTTGTCACATAAACACCAAGATACCTTAGAACTGTCAAAATTAATTCACAGATAACGAAACAGAGTAGTGCATATTATGATTATCAAGCCGTTGCATCAATAATGCATTTACAAATAACATTTCTTGCATAAATACGATAGCATATATTTTACAACGAAGTACATTTCAATTTGGATCCACGATCCACTAACCTAGATTGTTCAGCTGGTGTTTTGCCTTGTGGGAAGCGAAAAAACCTATGCTGTGATGGCAGGAAATGACATTCTTTTGAAGAACATTTCTTTTTCCATAAGTATGGAGCTGACATTTTCAAAATCCCAATTCTAAGCTTTCACAATCCAAATCCTCAAAGCAAAGACGACTACCAGAGAGTATGTAAAATTAAAGGACTACACTCATAATTTTTTTTGTAAACTTTAACAAGAAAAAAAAAATAAGTCACTAGCAATCCCGTGTAGCGTGTGGAGAAACGCCTAGCTACGAGTTTGTAGAACCATTCTCCCTATCAGAGTTACACCCCCTGTTTGTTGTCTGCAATGAGCAAACAGATGTAGCAAGCAAAACGAATGATGATGGTGTAATGGAATGAGCAGTTTGTAATCTTTTATTTCCTTTTGTTCACTTTTTTTGTTTACCTTTGATAACAAATAGGAAAATAGTCACTTCTGGCATTCCTGCACCAGCAGTTAGGCTTACTGAAGTCCTCATTTAAATTGCCCCAATTCACTTTGCTTCATGATGTTCAAGCTTATGTATCGTTTCAGTTGAAGTCGTTGCCGATTCTGAATGTTATTTACAGCTCGTATTTATGATTTTAATTATATATTTTAAATATAATGTGCTATACCATTACCAGGGTTTCTTGAGGTAAACCAATTTACTGTACGTACATGAACTATTACAGTTTCACATTTTATTTCTGAAACTGTAGGCTATGTACTAAATGCTTGACTTGCTTTGTTTTACTGTGTATTATGAAAGTTAGTTCATGATTTTCAAACTAGCTTTCCATGTGGTAGCTCAATATTTGCCTACCACTTCAGCTTTCGATATACCTTTGGCTTTTAGGTCACTGAATGTGGTCAGTTAATTCTCAGTTGACTATGACAAAATATTTTTACTTAATGTCACAGTTTCAAAACTGCAGAATTTATCTTTAAATTTGGTCCTCTGGAAAACATCATTAATTTTTGGATCCATTAAAAATTTTATTGGTGCATTAGAGAATTATTTTACATTTGTGTTAGGCCTATATACAGTATGGGTAGAGGTGAACTAGTGGAAGAAAAAATGCCCTAGACATACTTCCTTCTCAGAGAAAATTTGGTTTGAAAAATTTTTTAAACCAAAATCTGCTCAGTTTTTGTTGTGTAAATTATATCTATAAGGTACAGTTTAGTAATTTACAATAAAGCTTGTTGTTTAAGCAACAAGTTGGTATTTGTTTCATATGGCTTTTATTCCGAAATGCTTAGCTCTTTGTAAATGTTTCTTTTCATAAATGTATTTCTTTCACAGTGTTCAAAAAGTGGCTGTTACAGTAAAACCTCTTTACAACAACCCCTTTTATAACAACCACCTCTCTATTATAACCCTTTCCTCAAGAACCGTGGGTTTTAAAATAGGGGCTTTACTGTACAATTAGACCCCCTTTTTAAATACCAAATCTATACATATAAAGACTCTATTCTAGAGAACCATGAGGGATCTTTGTATAGAGGTTTTACTGTATTTTAAAAGAATACAGAAAAAAAAACATTAAACCTTTTTAATACTTAATTTATAATTTATGTGCAAGAATACTCACAAAGTTTCAAACTTTAAATATAAAAATTGTCGTGCCTGTAAGTGACTCCATGTGAAATGATCCTTCATAGAATGATGTACAGCTCATAATAAGCTTATTATTAAGTTCTTGATAGGCAGTTTTACCTACACAGGCACATGGGAGGTTGTGGTATTTTTGTTCCTCACTAGATAGCTGCAGAGACAAGGGAGGTTGGAGAATAAGGAAAGAAATACAACGTTGCAGTTATCTAGCCTTCTACTGCGTGCTGTACAGTTTTAGCCAGGTCATCAGAGTCATCAATACCTCCTCGCTCACCTCTTTACAAAGAAAGCACTAGCCACTGCTGGCTCATATCCTATAGACAGACCTTGAATTTGATCCGAACTGAAAGTAGAGTGGCCAAGAATGACTGGCGTAGGAATATATTGTTCAGCATTTTCACCTACTAGCCTTTGAAATAAGAGGTGGGTAGTGCGAATGACGCTTGCTTGTAACACACAGTACCTGCTTTAGGCGCAGTTGTAAAATGTTTATAAGTGAATTAAAATTGATTAAAAACCAGCATAAAAAGGATTTAAAAAATGCAATGTTTTTTAAGTTTTAAAAAATTATAAAAGCACAAAGACAGCAAATATTTGTCGGACTATCACATACTAACTATCAACGGTATTTTGTATTAAGGTTTGGTAGTTTTAAAATCATAATTTGTTTGTAATACTTCACTAAGAGTTACTGGCATAATTTGTATTTCACAATTCTGGAGGAGTAATTGTGTGATTTGCAATCGCAGCTGTTGTCAAGTGATGTAATTGCCTTATTTCACCAGCTCTGTGGTACCAGTGACAATAGGGATTTCGGAAGTGATGTTCTCGTCTCCGACGACATGTAAAAATGATGTTTTCAGTAACTTTGTTTCTCTTTTGGTACCATTATTATTGGTAGCTTAGAAATAGCTTCATGCACGACAGGCAGAATGTGACTATGCAAAGGAAATATATATTTCCTGTGTTATAGTTATTGCTATAAGTTGTTTACTGTAAAGTGAACACTTTTTAAGCAACTCTTTCAAAAATTTCATTGCTTGTTGCGGCATAGACAAGTAACAAACTTGAACATGAGAAATGATTATTTAAACTTTATGGAAATATAACTGGATTTGAATAATTAAAAACTACTAAGGTGATATGGGTTCGATTGCTGGTGGGTCGAGCTCTGGATTTTCGCATGCGCGAGTCGTGCCGTGACGATGTCGCAATTTGGTGGATTTTCTCAAGTATCTTTCATTTCCTTGCCACTTCATTCACGGCCTTGCTCTCCGTCCCATCCCCCACCCCTCACCCTGTCACACGCTGGGCTGTCGTACACAGAATGTCGTACTCGCCAAGCATACACTAAACATACAGTATGAACCCTTGGAAAATGGGTAACTCACTTGGCCCAAAACAGCAAACGAAGTTCGCTTCTTCTTGTTACACCGCAGTCTTGCTCACCTTTTGTCGTTTTTCTTTTTGACTAATTAGGTTGTAAAATTCAACATTTTTGTTTAGAAATTGTTTGGAGGTATGAATCCTTTTGGCTGCTGTTTTAACCAAAAACTATGAAAAAATAAAATAAATAATTGACGCATATTCTTGATTTATTATCGAAAGAAATTTCTAACAAAGTTTTACAAATCCTTCACGGCCTTACAATACATGAAATCACTTGCATTGGGCACTCAGGAATTTGCAACATCTTGAAGAAAGCTGAATAAAATTAATGTAGCACTGACGATGTCCACACGTAGATTATAAAGTTCCCAACTTCTGAATAAACAAAAGAAGAATACTGGGTGTTGAAAACCAGACCTATATGCCCTAATGTCCACACGCACAGACGGAAGAATAAATTTAATAGAGTTCTATAATGTCCTAAATATGTTGCAAAGAAAAAAGACTACGGGCGCTACCTGTTCATGTTAAATTTTGCCATTCCTGTTCACATCGATACACTCATGGGCTATTCACCACCCTACTTCATCATTTTAGAAGGCTACACAGACTGGGGTTACACCCTATATGCGTCCGGACATCCCGAGTACCAGGGAACAACTCTTCCAAAACGAAGCGTGTCGCTGCTAGCTTCTCTCTTGCCTGACCTTCAAGTGCCGCACTCCTATTGGCTACCCAATGCATACACCACCCTCTAAGAGATTAATGAAATCCACGCCTCTTTGTTATTGGACGTCCAGCAAACCTAGTTGCGCAATATTTGCCAACATGGAAAATTCGGCTTGTTGCTACCCGGCCAACTGGATAAATCTGAATTCTTCTGCACAGCTGCCTATAAAAAAAGTCTGCTTTTTCCTTGAGTCTCCAAAGAAACACAACACTTACCCTCATTCATAAAAACCTAAATAATAAATTCAATTTGTTCCTGGAGTTGAATAATTACTACATATATTGTTAAATTTTACACCATCGTGTATATATGAAAATAAAAATATAATAGGAAATACAAATACAAAAATAAATAGTACATATTTATGTCATATACCCCACAGAACACGAAAAACCTACACGAATGTAATATAAAGTTCTATGTTCACCCCTGTTCACCCCTGCTCTGCCTACACATTATATGAGTATGTATAGTTTGAATAATATTGACTGCATCAAAACCAATAAATTAGCCCCCTTCCTCCCCCTTCAATTTTTTAAACTGATTTAATGCAAGGGCACCTAGAGGTAAAATTATTTGTAGTAATATTTACTCATATCATGTGTTTTATCTGGTTCTCTGTATCTTCCCATACTGTGATAAAGAAATGATAAATATGAAACTACAGTATGTCCGAATTACAGTGAAGGCAAAAATAACCACGGTATGGTTGTGTACATATTACTGCTTGGAAAACATTGAAAGTGTAACAGGAATAAAAACGAAGGTCTGAGCATAACTAATAAACATCCTTTCCTCAGCATGGGTGCAATGAAAGACTAAAAATTAACATTGGTAATGTACATTTAGAAATATTGAATTGTAAAACATAAAAATTTATTCTCATGCCATCTTCAAATATGGTGGACCAGAAAAATAATAATAATGGCAAGTTATATCAAAATTGAATAGTAAGTGTTTATAAATATTATATGTATTTACTTTTAATCGATTCTGTATTAAAACCATGTTGAAAAATTCGTCGGAATTGCTGGATATATGTTACTAAACATAACATGAACCAACTTTCATGTCACTTCACATAGTAGAGTACTAAATGTGAACGGAGCCAGAAGAAACATTGGAAAATTGGCCTCATTATATCCAAGCGATGAAAAAAAATTTTGAAGGGCAAATTTTTAAAAAGTAAAATGACATGAACAAAATACATAAAACTGAAGTCTCTGTATTAGGTACTTCATCTTGTTAGAAGAAATTCTGATTCATGGTTTCTGTAGATTTCTCACCTGATAAAGATATTTTCAAATTTTGCCACTGTGTAGCCATGTTTTACTATGAACTATATGTGTACAGAGTTTGATTAAATTATGAAAAATAGTTATTCACATATATTGTGTGATCAAAAAATGTTCAATTAGTCACAGCTTCAATGATATGAACGTGCATAAACTATATGTCAAGTTACGTTGCTAAATGAGTACCACATTTGTTGAAATTCTGAATTCCCTTGAATATTGCATGTGACCATAACATGTTCGAATGGCCAACATCAAGAATGTACAAACAGGCCATATAAAAACCCAATAAAATCAGTCACCTTGAAAAGTTCTATATAAGTACTGTATACGGAACATGAATTACAGTTCTAAAAAAATGGTTTCTTAGATATGTTGTACAATCAAAATATGTTCAAACAGCCTCCATTAACCCTTTGGTTAATATGGTTTCGGAAATAAACTGAACACCCTGAGGAGTGAATTTTTTTTTTAATCTTCTAAATTAATAAAAATTTTACTTGTTTTAGTGTGTAGTTATATAAAATGAAATAGTGAAACATTATATAATTCCACAGCATCAAAATATGGAACGAAAATTATAAAAAAATATATATATTTTTTTTTATATATATATTACAGGGTCCGCATGCTTTTAAAAAACCTGGAAAAGTGCTTGAAAAAAATAGTTTCATTTTTGAGGCCTTGAAAGTGCTTAAATTTTTTTGAAGTCCTTGAAAATTTTATTGAAGTGCACCAAATTATATTATGCAACCAAGGAAGAAGGAGGCGAGAAAATATTAGTCAAATAATAACATTTTCGTCGTTCGTTTACCATAACCGTTGCTATAAAACTAATGTTTACGAGTTGCGACAGTGATCTTAGCTTGCGTTGAAGCACTTCCGATTAGTACGTTGAGTCGATAGTTACGTATCGTAACTTGCGATGATGAACTGCCGATTAGTAGATTCTATACTATCGATATGCGACAAAATGGCTGCTGCCACTAGCTGTCCTTTTTTGTTGTTGTTGAAGAGGTTACATTGTTGCCGTCTTGTTTGTTTAGGAGGGTAAAAGAAATGTGTGAAAGGTAAATTATACTGGTAAGGGAATGCAAAAGTGACATTTTTTTCTATTTTTTTCACGTAAGTTTATTAATTGATTGAACATACAGTACTTTAAAATTCTGCTGTGGTCGTTAGGTTGGTTGTCACAATGCCGTCATATTTTGCGCCTTTCTAAAAGTGATTTCCAGTTTGTTTAGCGAGTTTCACGTAGGGCCTATTGGTTTACAGTGTGCTAAAATAAAATGTCGGGGAAGTGCATTTTTAGTAATTCCTGGTTATATAAAGATGACTTTAAAGACTGGCTACAAACTAGTAAAGACAAATACTTTGCCAGATGTTGTGCTTGTGGCAAGGAGTTCAGTGTCTCTTCTATGGGAGAAAGTGCTCTGAAAAGCCATATGAAGAATAAGAAGCATCAAGAAATGACGAAGCTGAAAAAATTGCCATCAGTAACCAGAATGCTGCTACCCAGTGAAAGAGCAAGCAGGTCAGATTCTACGCCTCTGGGGGACAATAGTTCAGTACCAAGCACTTCTTGTGTTGGGCTACATCCAGTGTCAAGCATGGAGCCTCATATTTTGAATAATGACGTCCTTGATGCGGAAATTATTTGGACATTGAGAACTATAGGAGTACACAACTCATATAAGTCTAATGAGAATATTGGCAAAATATTTAAGAAAATGTTTAGTGATAGTGCCATTGCGGCGAAATTTTCCTGTGGGGGGAAAAAAACTGCATACATGGCAGTTTTTGGAATTCCTCCTTACTTGGAAAGTGAGATGGTGGAACAGTTGTCAGTATTAAAAAAACATTATGTACTGCTTTTTGACGAGAGCCTAAATGAAATGAGGAAGTTAAAGCAACTAGATATTCACATTAGAAGTTGACTGGGAAAGAGGTAGAAACAAAATATTTCACATCCTTGTTTTTAGGGCACAGCACTGCAGAGGACATCCTCATAGGACTTCTGGGTGCTGTTTCACAGCTCAAGCTCTCCCTAGCATTACTGTTGTCAATGGATGGTCCAAACGTAAACTGGAAAGTGTACCGACTGCTTCAGGAACATGTTTCAAAAGAACACAACAAAACTGTATTGAATATTGGTAGCTGTGGTTTGCATGTTGTTCATAATGCCTTCAAAACAGGTTGCAATGCTACTGACTGGGATATCAGTGAGTTTTTGGGAAGTCTCTATGCACTTTTTAAGGATGCACCGGCCAGGAGAGTAAATTTTAACACTGTTACAGGTAGCAAGCAATAGTTTCCCCTTAAAGTTTGTGAACCACAGGTGGTTAGAAAATGTACCAGTTGCAGAAAAGGCCTTGGAGTTGATACCAAAATTGAAACTTTTTATAGGGAATGTAGATAAAGGTAAAATTAGTAAACCAGTTTGCAAGTCATTTGTAACAGTGTGAAAACATGTTTTAAATGCACTTACACCTCTAAAATTGAAAGTGTTTTTTTTTTTTTTTTTT
>PNEQ01120831.1:0-11136 GCA_003012365.1 Medauroidea extradentata
TATCCTGAATAAATGTTATCTTTATTAGTTGTAAATGTTAAAATATATTGATGTAAGACATGGATGCTTCTGAATTTTACAATAATTACGAACTTTACCTATGTAACTGAACGATTATTGTTTAACTAATCAGTTACTTACAAGTAGATAATGTATTAATAACATATTTTGGCCCGAAAGGGTTGTTTTCTTCTATAGAACACATATAACGCAATTGTAAATCAGCATATTTAAGAAAATTCCCTTATTAAGTCGCACTGCCAAATTCACAACGTAATGACTTTAACGATTTGTCAGACGTGTGTTTAATTATTTTTATTCATACAGTATTTATAAATTAGGCCAACAGTCTGTAGTTAAAAATCATATTTAATATTGATGTTGAAATTTTGTTTCTGTAATGGGAAATCCGGTGTACTTTATTAAAATGTAAATATTTATGTGGAATTTATCTTGCTGTTTACAAGGAACAGTTTCACACAATGTGAAAATATTTTTATAATTACTTTAAACAGAATAATACAATTAAATAATATATCTTTAAAAGTTTTTAGGAATTGCTGGCTTGAAAACAGAATACTTATTCAACTTCAAGGCAGTAAAAGTAAATAGCTCTGCTCAGCTCAATAGAAAATTATTACACAGTAAGTACATAAAACATTTATACACTATTACATTAATATACGTTAACACATATGGCCTAAGTTTTATTGTTTATTGTTCCACAGGTTCTAACCTACATATCAGTGTAAATATTTGTCATGTTTACAAATATGTTAAAAATAATACGAGTTTCTCATTTGTTCTGTACAGTTACGATGTAGTGCAGTGATCAAGCTATTTAACTTCAATCGTGCAAGCAAGAGAGGATATGTCGATAACACAGCGAAATAGATAAAATAATCTATCACTAGCAAATATATCACAAGAAAGCGAGCTGCCGTCGTTATAAATAATCATCATGCTTGAATAAATGTTTAAAAATTAACACATACGTCTAGTGTGATAGTGATAACGGTCCTGTAAAGCGAAATGAAGTCAACAGGACTCTTGATTATTTATATTACATTCCAGGCCCTTCTGTTTATATAACTCATTTTTCTATTGAACAGCGCTTTACCGATTTATTGCCGTGGAACATCTGCGGTGTGGATGCATTATCATTCAGGGCATTACGGAGACGAGATGTAGCCACTAATGTCTCCCCAAGGATAAGGGACACGAGTGATAAGGTGGGAATAGTATTGTAGCATATAAGGGCCATATTTTCAGTTAGCAAGCCTGTATATAGCTTATGAGCAAAGTTTTAGGCGCAAGTGTACCTCTCGCCCTTCACAATCGTACTCCTCTTCCCTTCCTTCCCCTCAGCTCACACCAGCCACCTTCATCTTAAGCCCACCCCTTGCCACTCTACCTGCGTGTGGAGCACACACCCATTATTCCTAGTCAACATTCCATATTCTAAATATGCGTAAGCTTGTTAGCTCAGTTAATGCAACAAGTGGGTCAGTAACTAGAGGTATAATCAGCCAGTAATTTGTGTTACAAACTTTCATAAAATTGGACGCAAAATCAATTTAGTGAAATGATGTGGACATACGCCATTGCAACGCTATGTCGCCTCAAACAACCAAGAGTGAGAACCAAGAAAAACATAATGGAAAAATTCAAAATTAGCAGTACTCAACACACACATAAATAAAAAACTCAAGCTACCAAAATTAAGACAGCACAGTCAACAGTTAAAACGAAGACGTCACACAGAAAAAACGGGTTTGTGATAACTGCAAAATGATTTGTCAATATGGATATCACAAAATATTTTTGCAGTGGTTACAAAATTGTTTGGTACTCATTGCATAATTTTATTGGGGACAGCAAAAAATTTTAGTGATCACCACAAAAAATTTGAAAGGTCCATAATGACAAAATATTTTGTGGTGACCAATAAGTAATTTTATCAGTGCACAAACACAAGGAAAGAAGAAAAAGCTGCGAAAACACATGAACACAGGAGTTTTCCTTAGGCGAGCTTTCTGCGACGTTTCTTGAGCTGACATACATTAGTTTTTTCCACAGTAAAAGCAAAAACCTTTATAACTATTTGACTTAATTGGATGTGTAAGTAGAGTGGCATTTTTCTGTAGTGTGTAATGCATACTTTCCCATACATGTTCGGCCAGTCTTGCTTATAGAGTACTCTTTCCTGAGACAACATTGTACAGCAAGGGCGTATGTTAACAATATATCACTTAATCAGCTATCCGCATTGCAAGAGTATTTAAAAGACATTACTAAAAATTAAGTAAGGTACGTAATTTTCATTAAAGCCAATAAAGTAAATTTCAGTTCAGTCTCTAAACTGAAAAAAAAAAAAACATTGGGACTGTGTCATTTATTTCAAATTAATGATGTATACATCATAGATTTTACTACTCTGATTGTACCTCAAACACGTTTTGAACCCTTCCCAAAAATTAGCAAATTATTTCCTATAACATGTTAGTTACGGAAAACAGCAATCAAAAATTAAAAATTTTATAGAAATGAATTATCCCAGTAAATAAATATCGTGTGAAGAGGGTACCCGAGTACCAGTGTATCGCACCTTGCATGTGGACTTATTGATACCCGAAGGCATCGTCTTATCTAGAAGGATGGCATGAAATGAGGCTCTACAGTGGAGAAGTGACGGAATGAGAAGGGTGGAGGTAATAGGATATCACCAAGGAAACCCGCCGACCAGCAATATCGTCCGGCACAGTTAGAACATGCGAAGATCCGAAGACCGCCCTGCTAAGGATCAAACTTGGGTCGCCTTGGTAGGAGGCGAGTGTTCCAGCCACTCGGCCGCTGCCTCAATTCTTCCAGTTTCATGAGTAGTACGAACTAAAATATATTTTGAATTGTTATGACATATCGATAGAAATACGTGATATCACATTTTCCCTATACTATTGCGACTATTTACATAACTGCATAATTAATGAACAAGTACATGCTGTTGATAAATCACCTGTAAGATTCACTCTTCAATTAAACATCCTGAGAGCTGTCTACTTGTAAAATAATATCAACTCATTGCTCCTTTCCCTTAAAAAAATATAATTAACTTGAACATGACTTACTTCAAATATATCTTTATATTTGTAATTGTCATTACAGCTAGAATGTAACTAAGTCATTCATTAATTGGCTCATTTAAATACGTAATACTAAGTGTTTCGGCCAGTCGTTGTTTTGTAACTGTAAAATTTTCTATTTATATTAAAACTAGCAGTCCCCCGCGGCTTTGCTCGCGAGTATTATTCGTAACTGATAATATTTACTTTTATTTAAAAACCTCTTTGTACACAAGATTGGTACTTTAGTCATCAAGTGTTAGAATGTCCAAGCGGCTAGTTGAACTAATTCTGCAGCAGGATAAGTAGCTATAGCTGTCCACGCATAAAGCAGTCTTAAGTTTGTCCCTGCCACTAACAGCGACTTCGCCTGGGCCTTATTTATAGCCCTGCCTATTTGACGTTGTGGGGTAATTACAGACACCTAAGGTAAGAGGTTAATCGAATGAGAAACATCTGTTTACCCTGTGCACAACCATTGATGACGGTGCCCTCAATTATATATTTTCAAAATTATCACTTCAACTTTATTGACATTACAAAGTTTCAGAGGGTAAAGGTTTCGCGGAAACGTATTTAGTGCTCCAAACCTGAAATTAGGGAGATGATATATCGTCGGTTTACTGCCAAAAGTGACAAAGTCAAAATGAGATAATATTATAAAAATGCTAGGAACATGTATATGTTGTTCACAACAACTGCCCAAGTTTAAAGTCTATTCGTCGTTTCATACTGTTGTGTCACAGTATAATAACATACCAAATTTTTGTTAATATCTACAATTTAATACTGTTTTTAAAGGAAATAGCATTTATGACTTTACTTTTGGCAGTATACCGACGATATTTCAGCTGATATTGTAGAGGAACCTAAGTGGAAAGCGAACTGCAATTTTACCCATTTTAAAGACTACATGTAAATTACACTAATTCGATCTGCTTTGTAGTTTTTGTGTGTCAGAATTGAACGTTCGCACGCAGCTTTTAACGGAATTAAAGCCCAGAACCTCCCGGAATTTAGACCTGAGTAACAAACAACTGCGTCACGTAACGTCGAAATAATTCATGAAAATAAAATTTATTTAAAAAAATTAAATATCTGTGTCCTGGGCTCATAGAGGTTGTACAACACCACGTCTCGATACATTACTGTAGAGTGAAACTTCTGTATAGGATGTTTCTCGCTGCTCGTTCCTGCTTTTCGGATCGTCTGCCTTGATTATTGACCAACTACGTTTTATTCTTAATAAACACGTTTCTTATAAAGAAAAAAAATTACATACATATTTTTTTAAAATATTTACGTAAGCATCAGTCTGACGCAAACAACAACTCAATATCGCTACTGGTTAGATAGATATCGTGGGTTGATGGAAAACAAATTTTGTGGCTTTTTCACCCTTTTGGGTGTCGAATTTCGAAATATTTTAAATTTACATCTTAAAAGACATTTGAATAAGTATCCAACTGAACTGTAAATCACATCGCTAGCCCGTTCAGTCGAATCAAAATCGACCATTCACTAAAAAAACACACATCACCCCTGCACAGTATTGAGAAATCGAATTTCGAAAAATCTGAAAATAGTTTTGCGATAATTTCTGTAATCATCATCCTGAAGCAAATATTAATTGTATATCTCGACGGGTACGATAGATATAGAGGATTTATCTAAAACACGTTCAATGTCTTTTCACCACTTAAAGAGAGTAAATTTCGAAAAACCCTTGAATCCCGTTTTAGAATACTTTATTGGTATCTCGTGGACGTAAAAAACACAACATTAGCCAGCTTGGTTCAAGATATATCGACGATTAATTGAAAACGCTTTTCACCACTTTTCACCCCTTTTCACGTCCTTAGGTAGCGAATTTCGAAAATTCCTGAAATTACTTTTTAGGGTTTTGAGTAAGCATCAATCCTAAACAAAAATCACATCGCTATATAAAAAGCTATGGAATCGATATAAATCGAATGTGAGTCGAAAACTCATATTACCCTTTTTTAACCAGTTTAGGGCCGAATTCAGAAAAAATATTTTTACTGGTAGTTGGGACATTTACAAAAGCACCAATTTAAAGCAAAGAGCACTTCGATATCTCGATTGATTCAATAGATATGGAAGGATAATCGAAAACACATTTCACGTATTTTCACCCCTTTAAATACAGAATTTCGAAACGTCTTTGAGTACTGTCATAGGCACTTGTAAAAGTAACCAATTAAAGCTAAAATTATGACGATAGCCAATTGTGTTTCAAAGATAAAGACGATTCATTAAAAACACATTTTGCTCCTTTTTACTGCCTGGGGGTCAAATTTCAAAAAATCTAAAACTACTTTTTGGGTATTTACGTAAGCAATATTTTGAAGTGAATATCAACTCTCTATCTCGAAGGGTTCGATAAATATCGATAGTTGATTGGAGACACATTTAAGGTCTTTTCAGCCCCTTGAACGTCGAACTTCGAAAAATCCTTAAATTGGCTAATATGCATTTTTACGAGTGTCCTATTAAAGTAAATATCACGATGATTGGCCGTCTGGTTCGAGCTTTATCGACCTCTCTTCGTAAACACATTTCACCCCTTTTCACCCCCTTAGAGATCGAATTTCGAAAAACCCCTTCTTAGTGCTCGCCTACGACCTGAAGGGAACCCCCACAAAAAATTTCACGATTCTAGGTCCAGTGGTATGGGCTGCATTTTGATATGTCAGTCAGTCAGCCAGTCAGTCAAGCAGTCAGCTTTCATTTTTATATATAGAGATAACGTATTCCAGATACGTATACTGAACAACTAAAAACAAATAATTTATGTTTTGTATTAGTTAAAACATATAGTTCCAAATAATTGAATTTGAACATTTGCTTTTGAGTGTTTTCTTAGTTTTCTTATGTTGGTGAAAATACGTAGAACACATGCACAGTAAGAATTAAGACATTTTAGATTTCTGCTTTTGTTACGTATATCCTGCACAGGCATTT
Organism: Medauroidea extradentata; assembly: GCA_003012365.1. Lineage (NCBI taxonomy): Eukaryota > Metazoa > Arthropoda > Insecta > Phasmatodea > Phasmatidae > Medauroidea > Medauroidea extradentata. The sequence goes on from PNEQ01120831.1 coordinate 6,108, forward strand.
CCTATACAAGTAAATTCTAAGCGATGGTTGTACTGAATGTAAACGTGTATTCATAAACTGTAATGAAAAAATATATATATTTCACAGTCTAACATTTTAAAGCATTATACACTCTAATTTCGAAAAATGTTCATAGTATATTTGTGTATGTACAGTTTGTAGCACATCCCTTGCAGTTATTCTTTCTCGTGAAGAATTAATAGTTAGAATAATTTTTGAATCAATATAACCACGAATTTAAACACAAATGCGTAGTTTACTTATTGGTACATGCATATTTCCTACACAAGAACATTTTATGTATTATGCAATATTCAGATTAAAGTAAAACATAACAATAGGCTTAAATACAATGATAAATGGAAATACACTTGAAATAAATTAAAGAAAAATGCTTACATTGTATACTTAGCAAGCGCAGATCGTTGTCACTGTTTTGCATAACGAGTGAAGCAGCCACATCAGGGAGATAGTAAAGTTATTTGCATAGCAAAAAAAAATATTTGTTAGAAAATACTGAATTAGTTTTCCCATTGTTTTAGAATTCAACATAATACTTGGTTCAGTTCATTTAATTTTCTACGATCATGCGCTTCGTAAATGAATTTCAGAGAAGTTTAGAAAAAACTCCTGATAACACCCAAAATACCTAATACAATGTTATTACGTCCAGGGTATTAATAATATTGCTTCCTTACATTATTGCAGGTTTCTGACTTTGTACACAGGCTGCTACACACTTGAAATAAACAAATAAGTCGTTAATTACCATAACGACAAACTATCTAGCCATACGGTCGTAACCATTGTACGCTAAAGTATTCAAAACTAACTGTTGATGTTAAGTATTGTCCAAAAATAATAATACATAGATAATATATATTTATAAAATGAGTTTTCAGACGTAGCTACTGCAATAGACTTAGACCACAAATTTCGTGCACGTACCAGTGTTTTCGGAGTATGTACGTTAGCAGGAACCTGCTCGGCCGTACCCATAAGTTTACTACCGAATTTGTGACAAACTTGAAGATTAATTTACGTGTGATGATTATGTTTATTATTACTTAGTGATTTCGTTGATTATCTCATTTTCTGATTGAATTATATTATTAGGTGGGTGTAAAAATGTGGGGAATTTCCGCAAAATATGTATAGAGCTAGTCATGAAAGTTTTGATATTCTTTGCTTCCAACATTTTTATATTATATTTTAAGAAATATATCCACTAGAATCAAACTGATAAGTATTATCATCCATGGCAGGCAGTGAAATAATTTATGCCGTTAGTTTTACTGCTCGAATAAATTTTTCGTGTATGCAAACTTACCGGCATATACTAGTTTTTGTCGAGAATGGTTCCAGCACTGCATCCTAGATGGCACTACATACTGTGGCAGTTTGTAATGGAAATTTGTGGTTCTACAGCAGTCGGATACTTAAAACTTAAGGCGTTAACATTTTAGGCTGTACGACTTTAGGCTGAATAAATTTAGGCTGAACAATTTTAGGCTGTACAACTTTAGGCTGAAAGACTTTAGGCTGAGTGACTTTAGACTGAATAATTTTAGGCTGAACGACTTTAGGGTGTGTGACTTTAGGCTGAGTGACTGTAGGCTGAAAGATTTTAGGCTGAATGACTTTAGGCTAAATAATTTTAGGCTGAATAAGGTTGAAGAGAGGGTTTTAGGCTGAACGATTTTAGGCTGTGTGACGGTCGCCCTTTATATGTTGATTAGTTTCCGATATTTTGGGAAAATACTGTTTTAAGGTTCGATGTTCAGAGACCCATTACGCCCTTAATATTGCGTTTAGGTGAAAAGTGTAAATCATGTTCTCGCCATAGTTTTTCGTGAGGAACACGTACACGGAGTTCGTCCCCCTATTTAAGAAACATCCTGTATACAATACAATGCGATGTGCTGAAGTAAATAAAATAACTGGACCTGTGCTCGGTTCAGGAGGACTCGGTTCCAATCTCGCATAATTTTTTTTGCAGTTATCAATATGGTTTATTAGTACAGGTCATTACTTAAAACTTCCGCTACTCTCGTTTATCGAGTGTCTTTTACTTTCATCTCTCACAAACTCTTAAATCGTATGTCATATTTCAACGTGTCTTTATGAACACAGAATGACATAAATCATAGGGAATTTTAAAATAAATGGAAACTAAGCAAATAATATATCTTTACCGGTTCATTGAAAACAGTAATACGTTCATACAACAGTAATATTTGGTTAAAAGGTTTTGAGGAGGCAATACTTAGAACAACTAAAATTTGTAACTAATATGTCATCTTGATCACTATAAGTATTTTTCAGAACAAATTTAAGGTTAATTTTAAAATAAATTTGTTTCTAAAATTATATGTAAAAGAATTCTCAAGTTGAGAGCAGCGTTTAACCTTATGTACTTTCATTTAATTATGTAAATACTTAAACAAATATACTCGTTTATTCTATGCTCCCCACCAATTATTAAAACCATTAAAGGAACAAATCATGTATGTATATATATATATATCGACCTCCAACATAACAATTACGCACTGATGTGTTCAACTCAGACGATCACCATCTGTTTTTTTTTTAAATAACATGCAATCAGATGTTTCTCAACGAAAGAAATGCTAGGTTATAGCATTAATGGAAAACAGAACCATAATAATATATTATCTTGTATCACGGTCTTAGAATTACAGGTCTGGACACTAGCCTATCTAACAACGCTATACAGTTGACCCATTTATGACTGAAAGCACCACTAGTAATAAAGTGTTATTTTAACAATGCAATATAGGGAGGGATTCATATTCGTAACTTAAGCAATGTCTTGTCCCAGTTGCTCTCGTATGACGTCACAAATTCCTATTCAATGTCATAAACCTTTCTTAAGAACTTTCTTAAGCACATGGCCTCGATGAAGACAATCTTTTTTTTTTCTAGTGGCTTGAGAGCAGATATTTCTGTTGCATAGTTACTGCTTGAGAAGGCCGTGTTGCATAGACGTCGAGGTTATTCTTAAGTCTGCAAACAAGAATGTCTTGGCCAAGTTCGCTTGCGAGATGACTAACGATGTGAAATAAAGCAAATATAGATAGTTTTTGCTTATGGCGGAATGTGATTCCGTAGGCGATGCAACTTCAGTTGAGTATAGTTATGAAAAAAATTGCTACAAAAGATATTGTGATTTTCTGTTAATAATATTAAGTGGGATTCATAGTCATAGCTTAAGCAACGTCTTGGCAAAGTCGCTCTCATATGACGTCACAAATTCCTATTCAGTACAAACAAATTAGTTTATTTATAAAAGACTTTTAAATGTTCTACTGTTAATCAAACTGGCAATCAAACACGTAGTTAGAAAGATATTCATCTTTGTATTCAGCAATAACAGCCCACTAAGTTGCTAACCTAAAGTAACGTAATATCAAAATAGTTATATCAATAAAAAAAGCAGAAAATTATTTCAGTATTTATTATTGCAAAAAAATTACAGCATAACTAATCTTCATTACGATGCAGTAAGTGTTACTAAAATTGTATGTGTGTAAATCGGTTATACTTTGCTTATTTTATATGACATCCCAATATTCTTTCAGTATTTCAAGAAGTACTTTTAACTCCAGAGGCGGTAACGCCGCGAACATAACCCTGGTATCATGAAAATAACAAAATAGAAAGCGACGAACGTAGGTGTGATGGAATTGTCAGTGAAACAAGGCAGAAAGCACAAAATTTATTTCTAACTCGCATGTAGTCGTGTATGTTCGTGGGTCTTCGGCCACTTAAGCATTTACTTCGTCAAGCCGGAAGTAGCACGTATGCAAGCTCGTTGACTTCATGAAGCTATCCTCTCGACACCGACTATGCAACTGGTGTTGGGAAAACGTTTTCTTAAGAAACAAGACTGTCTTGACGAAGTTCTTGCTCAGGTTGGAACTATGAATCCCACACTGAGAAAAAGAAATGGTACTATAAAATATAATTGGTTTCCCTCAAACAAATGGTACATTCATATATGGCAGAACAAATATATATTTGGTAGAACTAAATAATATGTTTGGTGAAATATGTTTGTGCTTACCAAGCTGCATTTGTTTGAGTGAAACAATAATAATGTTTTAGGTAACAATCCTGCCATTGTCCGGTTGTTTAAAATATAAAATAATTTAATTATTCGCAGATTTTCGTATTTCGGAGATACTATTCACGTTTCTTATCATGTACTGCATGTTTTTATAAAAAGTTAAATTTCGGCAGAGGTGGGATTTGAACCCGAAAACCTAAAATTGGAAGTCTATTACCTTAACCACTAGACCAGCAGAAATGTTAAACAACAGTTGGGTTATGATGATATATCAGGGAAAGTTAACAAAATTGAGTATTTGTTAATTAAACCGATAGAAAATTAATGGGTTGCGTTTGTTACATTGTTTATTATTAATAACCACATTTTAACGAAATTATATATTGAATGAAACAAAAACATAACTAACCAAAACGAATAAGTTGCCAGCGTGTCCGACATCTTGATCACGTTATACAAACAACTGTTTGTTTAACACAACAATGATATTACATCTTACACACAAACAAATGTTAAGTACGTATGCGGCGAAACAAGTATATATTTGGTAGAACCAAATGACATGTTTGATCACAAATGTTTGCGCTAACCAAACTACATTTGTTTGAGAGAAACAACAACGAATGTTTCAAGTGAAAATTCATTTTATTGCCACAAATATAGACTGAGACGACTAACTGCGACTTGGTTATGCCAACAAAATATTGTTTAACTGAAACAAATATGTTCAACCATATTTGTTGCAAGATAATAATTGTAAAACAACAAATGTTTATTTGAAATGTATGTATTATAGATAGCGCCACAATCTGTGTGGTTGAAGTGTATCCTCTATGGTGTACAGAGATGTTGCATAGAATGAATAAAGCCAATCAGTCTCTATGGTCAGTCTGGTTGCGAATGTCAAAGCGAGATGATGTCTTTCTTTTCTTTCTG
>PNEQ01120832.1:0-11136 GCA_003012365.1 Medauroidea extradentata
TCTCTCAGTGCTCTGTCTCTCTCTCAGTGCTCTGTCTCTCTCTCTCAGTGCTCATTCTCTCTTTCTCAGTGCTTATTCTCTCTCTCACAGTGCTCTGTCTCTCTCAGTGCTTAGTCTCTCTCTCTCTCTCAGTTCTCTGTCTCTCTCAGTGCTCTGTCTCTCTCTCAGTGCTCTGTCTCTCTCTCAGTGCTCAGTCTCTCTCCGTGTTTAGTCTCTCTCTCTCTCAGTGCTTAGTCTCTCTCTCTCTCTCAGTGCTCTGTCTCTCTCTTAGTGCTCAGTCTCTCTCTCAGTGCTCATTCTCTCTCTCTCAGTGCTCTGTCTTTCTCTTAGTGCTCAGTCTCTCTCTCTCAGTGCTCAGTCTCTCTCTCTCAGTGCTAAGTCTCTCTCTCTCAGTGCTCAGTCTCTCTCTCAGTGCTCATTTACTCTCTCTCAATGCTCTGTCTCTCTCAGTGCTTAGTCTCTCTCTCTCTCTCAGTGCTCTGTCTCTCTCTGTGTTCATTCTCTCTCTCGGTGCTCTGTCTCTCTCTCTCTCTCAGTGCTCAGTCTCTCTTTCAGTGCTTAGTCTCTCTCTCTCAGTGCTCATTCTCTCTCTCTCTCAGTGCTCTGTCTTTCTCTGAGTGCTCTGTCTTCATTCTATATTTATGCCAAACACTGTTCAAATTTTACACAGAAGATTGTCATTTCACCAAATAATTATAAAATTAGGTCCCATAGTTCCAGAATAATCACCAATCAAAGTTGCAAAATGGTTGTTGCGCCTTAGGCAATATATAAAAAAACGAATTAACTTGCAGAAACAAGGCAATTCATAATTTTTGTATTAAATTATGTGTGCCACTGCAATAAACTTTTGTAAATGCAATGGAATACATTTTTGTATTTTTTAAAAATTAACGAAAATTATTAAATTTTAGCTTGACTGACATTTAGGTACTACTAAAATGTTCAAAACTAACTTTTATCAAATAAGTAATAAAATGCACTGATACACTGACTTTCAGTTCCTGTAATGTTGAATTCATTATCTTATTACTTTTTTTAGTTTGGTTACACTGCAGCGTTACTTTTTTAAGTTTGCCTACACTGCAGTGCCAATGTTGAGATTTTGATTACTGTGCAACATACCGTGTGTTGCGGACTATAAAAAATATTACAAATTGAAACATATGTATAAACAAGCAAGTTTTACTAATCAACAGTTACAAAGTTGGCAATTTAAACATATTGAAAATCCAAATATGTGTCCACACAGTGGACATTACTAGCATCTATGAGATGGAAAATTATTATTTAAAAAATTCACAAAATATATTAATTGGTTTTACAAGGATCACAAAGTATATCGACTGAAAAAAGAAAATGTCTGGACAAGTCGGAATTTAATTACATGGTACACCTGACACGCCATATGTGCCATCGCAAAGGTAGTTACTTCTGCGGACTCCATAATGTCAAAATATGGTGTTACAAAACTAGAAGTTAATAAAGCACCACACTTGTGTAAAAAAAGCCATCGGGCAATTTAGCAACAAATAATCACAACAGCTAATAAATACCAAGTGGAAAATTCAAATAACAAAGAACAATAGCAAACCCTACAAAAAACATTTTAAGACGGCGACCGAAAAAGGAATTTAGAAAAAACATTATAACAAGAATTAAACTAATTTAACCACAACACATGACGGCAGCCGCCTTGCTTGCCATGGAGGGACAAGTCCCCAACCTACCCTATCACACTAACTAGGAGCTCGGAAGTACTTATATTATCAGTGCCCATGTCCAGAAGAGAAAGGAAAGTGAGCTGACGGCCCACGGAAGAACCTTAGTTCAACCTGGTCAAAGTCTAGCTAACGTGCTGTAATGGGGCTGCTTCTCGCCGTCACGTGCTGTTGTTTGTAGAGTTTTTTGGAGGTTATGTCGTTCCTGTTCGCGGCGACAGAATGTGATGCGTCTCTGCTACGTCTACGTTGCAGTGTTGTTATTATCTAGACGTCCCTGTTCCGGGGATGCCAGAATGTGATGGGTCTGCTACGCTCCTACTTCACGTCTACGTTGTGGTGTTGTTTATTCCTTGCAGCTACCTTCCATTACCGGCGGCAGCTGATTTCGGCGAGCGATGACTTTGACAAGTCCTTTAGCAATTAGAAATACTTCCCTTTTGTTTTACATGCCCGGATAGCCTGAGGTATTTCGAACGGTGTCCGCGTAGAGAGAAAACATTTAAGTGGGCATATATAAAAAAAAAAAGAAAAAAAAAAGGTTTCCGTTTAGCTTTTTTTATTTAATGGTTCACTTGTACATCAAACACTCACTGCTTAACCACTTAAATTCATTCCAGTAACCTTTTAAACTTTGAAACGTAAACATTAATAAAAGGGTGATGCAAGTGCTCAATTTGATGTAGTCTCGAGTGTTCGTCCAGGCAAATACTACTTAGATATCCTAACTAGCTAAAGAAAAATGATGAACAACAAAGCATCACAGGCAATACCGCCCACTTTACTCCCGAATCCGCCCTCTAGGCTTCACAACCCCTCTGCCCCGTCCAACACGTCCTCCTCCTTCCGCCATGACGCCCCAACTAATCACGAAAAACTTAGCCTGCCATCTTTCCGCGACCGAGTCCAAGCTCCGACATATCACGACTGCTACTGACCGATTATAAACAAGGAAAACTTAGCCGGCCATCTTCCGGCGACCGGTCACGAGCTCCGATGTATCACGACTGCTTCTGACCGATTGTAAACAAGAAAAACTTAGCCGGCCATCTCCCGGCGACCGGTCACGAGCTCCGATGTATCGCGACTCTTACTGATTAACAAACTCAGACAAACAAAAACTTAGCCGGCCATCTCCTGGCGACCGGTCACGAGCTCCGATGAACGACGACTGACTTTCCTGGGCGGACACTCTGACTTACTCGGCCGAGCGGCGGAGGGATACATCAGGATCCAACTTGCCTTAAAAGCTGGTTAATTGACGTTTATAACCTAAAAATTGTATGTAACATAGATACTGATAAATTTACAAAGCATTTTACTCCATAGTACCAGCTAAATATTCATTAGTTTATTAATTGGGGATGTGCAGCGTCCTCAATCTGTCGCGGGTCACCACCTTTTTAGTGTGGTTGCACACGACACTACCACCCACGTTGGTCGAGAAACGCCCTGCAGACTCCCCGCATTCCAGCACGTCCCTGTTCGTGCCTCCAAGCGAGTGAACTCTGACCTGCCTGCCAGATAAATCTATCTAAGCACTGGCTAGCTCCGAGCTTGTTTGAAATTGTAAAAGCCAGCACTTCTCTGTACGTGCTTCCAAGCAAGAGAACTACGACTAGCCTGCCACATAAATCCTATTCCAGGAGAAGCAAGCTAATAAGCTACTTGAAATTTCAAAAAACCTAAACAAGGCAAAAAATCAGAAAAGTTGTTTGAAATTAAACTAGCTTTCAAATGAGTCCAAACACGATATAACTCCAATAAAACTGACATGTAAAATTCTATGCTTTTTTCTTGCTTTAAAGTTAAATTTAAAATTAAAAAGAAAGTTTTAATGTAAATTTCTCTACTCGCATCCCCAATTAATAGGTTGGATCCCGCCGTATACACCCTTATACCTGGTTAAGTTGGCCTACTTAATTTGTTATAAACAACAAAGAAAAAAAAAACATTTTACGACAAAAAAAAATTGAAATTACTGTATGATAAGAGGCCAAGTAAGTGCTACGTGCCAGTGCACGTCACAGTGCCTGCGCAGGGAAGAGGAGAAGGGGAAGCATAGAGTAAGAGCAAGGAAATATACCGGTACTAAACAACTGATTATATCAAAATCTATGACACTTAACTTATTTTATTTGGAGAAATGACACGTTATCTGATGTGTAAAAGTTGAACTGTGTTTGGCACAAATATAAAAAAGCTCAATTTTATTAATATTCAAAAAGTTTCGGAAATTGGTTGTTGAACTTGATGAGTTTTCAGAGGTAGAGCTAATGAGGTCTTGTGAAGTTACTTATGTAATTTGTTTTGTGAACTCACTAATCTCTGTTACTAGAATTATGTGAGGTAGAACAGTTTCAACTTCTAGACATAAGCCCTACACACAAGTCTTTTCAACAATTTAAAACATTGTATTTCAAATTCCGCTGACACCATAGAATCATCAATTAGACCTGCCTAAATATAAACTAAGAGAATGGCCTCAACCACCCAACTTTGCCCAACCCAAACTGATTGTACCTATAAACATTATTTTTAATGTTATCTTTCCCTTATTATGTAGGGGCTGAAAAATTATTTGTTTATTTATTTACGTATTTTTTTTTAGAAAATCACTATTTTAGAGGTAAATTAAGGGTGAAAAGTGTTTTAATGAATCATTGATATAACTCGAACTTGAGCACTATAAGTGATTTTTACATCAATAACGTAATTCCTATAAAGGAAATTAAGGATTTTTTTCAAAGTCTGACTGTTAATTAGTGTAAAATGTAAAATACGCTGTACTGGAATGACACCTAAAAGTATTTTCAGAATTTTACAAAATTTTAATACAGCAATTGTTGGTGATTGGGAGATAAATGTAGCTCTTAGGCCTGTTGACATATAGAGATGTTTTACTTCAGAATACTGTGTACATAATAGAGGTGTGCTAATAGTGGTTTTAGTTTTTCGAATAGTATTTGAATGAATAATAATTTTTTCAAATAATTTTCTAATATTTTCCTAATAGTGTTTCTTCAAATTTTGGTATACATTTGCCTATGCATAATCTTTCATTTATAAGGAGATATAGAAATGCACTTTGCTCTATTAATATAAGTATAAAAATGTAGCGGATTTTACTTGATAAACTTGAACATTCTTAAAACATACATATGTTTTTGTCACTTTTTACCTGTTCTTACAGCGATATACTGCTTTTTCTTCTCAGATTTCTTCTTTTATTATGTTTGTGAGAAATCACAAAGTTGTTTTTGTAAACAAGTGCCTATTACAGATGGCACTGCTGATCTAGTTTACTTCTTCCTACATATAAAGATAAAAAGAAAAAGTACTCTTTTGTCATATATTGGAAGAATTTAATTACAGAAATTTGAAAGCTAAACTAATATGTTGTAAATGATTACACTACTACGAAAAATTACGTCTTTGTTTGTACGAAACAAATGTAATTCTAATTACTAATAATTTTTTAAACTAATTTTGGTAAAATAACAGTGAAACTTCCTATGTGTTTCACATTTGGAAACATTCGTAGAATAGTTGTATAAAAATTCTGAAGAACATGTTCAACCGGCTAGTTCTTATATTAAATATAGTTGGTTAGGTTATCTGGAGGTGTTGTCTGGTAGGTCGCTGGAGGAAGGTAGGTTACCACAAGGATGGAAGGAGGCGTTAGTGGTCCCAGTGTATAAGCTGGGTGAGGATAGAGGAAGTAGATACAGACCAGTGAGTCTCATGTCGAATACAGGGAAATGGAGAGATTGATTGTGCAATATGTGAAGAACAGAAAATGGATACAAGAATACCAACATGGGGATATTCATGTGAGACTCAGTTGGCAGGTTTGTTGGAAGATCTGGTTCAGGCAGTTGGATGCCTGCTTCATAGACTTTGAGAAGGCCTTTGACAAGGTTCCCCATGGAATATTGATGAGCAAAGTGAAAGACTGTTGGATGATAAGCGGGTGGTTGACTGGATTGAGGACTTTCCCAGGGGACAAAGTCAGAGAGTGAAAGTGGGGGAAGTACTTTCAGAGGAAGGTAAGGTATGTAACCGCAGGGAAGTGTGTTGGGGCCTTTGTTATTCACTATAACGGTGAATGACGTGAGACACAGAATCGCAGGTAAAATAAGACTGTTTGCAGATGACTGTGTACTATATACAGAGGTGGGCAGTGGAAACAACTTGCAGGAGGATACTGATAGGTTGTGGTCCTGGCCAGTGGAGAACAGAATGAAGTGTATTGTTCGTAAAACCAAGTTGATGAGGTTTACTAACAAGAGAGTGCTTAGTAGAGAGGTGTACAGATGGGATAGGATAGGCGGGAGATAGAGGAAGCCACAGAATATAAGTATCTAGGAGTTGTGATACAGGCTGATCTAAGGTGGACAAAGCAGGTGGACAGAGTGGTTAAGAAGGGATGAAGGGCTTTAGGACTGCTGTGGAGTGTGTTGAAGGGGGTTATTGGTGAGGTGAAAGGTAAGGCATATTGTACAATGGTTCGTCCAGTATTGGAATATTCTGCTGCGAAGTGGGATCCGTACGTGGAGGTGGAGGTGCAGGAGCTGGAGAAGTTGCAGAGAAGGGCAGTGAGGTGGGTGATGAATAAATGGAAAAGGTTTGTAGGTAGTTCTGTCTAATAATTGGTTTTCTGCTTCCTGAATGTAGTCACATTATTTGTTCATGATCACTGTTGTGGTCCCTTTGTCGGCAGGCAGTATGACTGTATGACCTTGTTGGTTTGGAGATCTTTGATGGCTTTTCTTTCGGAAGAGTTTATGTTGCTGTTGTCAGGAAGTGAGCTGGTGAAGTCAGGGGCTGAGATGTTTATGAGGATGAACGAGATAAACTGCTCAAGAGGATGTGTGGGTGGTAGTGTGAGAGGATCCCAGTTGGATGGGGGTGAGAACTTGTACAGGGCCGGGTCTATGGAGCTTTTGTTGTGTGTGGGTGTGCGAATGTTGTCAAAGAAATATTTAAGGTGGATGTTGCGTATAAAACTCAGGACATCTTTTACTGTACTGAAGTGGTCAAATTAGATCAAACTGTTTCTCTCATCACAGGGCCCTCTCCAAGGTCTCTCTGATGACTCCATAAAACTGCTCACCCCAGCAAATCCCTCCACACCTGTACTGTATCTTCTGCCTGAAATTCACAAACCCAAAAGACCACCTCCAGGACGCCCCATTGTGTCGGGCATTGGCAGCCCTACTGAGAGAATCTCTGCCCTTGTAGACACACACCTCCAGCCCTGGGTACAGCAGCTACCATCTCACATCAAAGACACTGACCACTTTCTAGAACGCCACTCAAAACTGGGCACCATCCCTCAAGAAGCCTAAATGGTAACCATAGATGTCACTGCTTTATACACCAACATCCCCTATGCTTCTGGACTGTCAGCTATCGAACACTACCTGAACAGAAGACCTCCGAACAGCAAACCTACCACTGTATTCCTTGTTGAACTGGCCAGACTCACCCTCACCAACAATAATTTCAGATTTCTCAACAACCACTTTCTACAGATAAAGGGCACAGCAATGGGTACCCACATGGCCCCTTCCTATGCCAATCTTTTCATGGGAAAGCTTGAAGAAAACTTTCTCGCTCACCAACCAATCCAGCCTCACTGTTGGATGAGATTCATAGATGATATTTTCATGATCTGGACCTCCACAGAAAACTGCCTTACTGACTTCCTGAACAGCCTCAACTCAACCAGTCCACTCAAGTTTACATAGTCATATTCAAAAACTCTTGCCATATTCCTGGATGTTGAACTAACACTCCACAATGGTACCATCAACACCTCTGTCCACACCAAACCTACCAACAGCCTATAGTATCTGCACTTCGAATGCTACCACCCTTACAATACGAAAAAGTCACTACCTGCAGCAAAACGCTAATGCTCCACTGAGAATGACCTAAACAAACAATGTGACCCGATAGCCAGAGCTTTCATAAACAGAGGTTACTCCAAACCAATTGTTCACAAACAGATCCAACGCGCCGTCACTAATACAGACTCGCAAACCAATACCACCAATTCTGACATCCCCCTGGTTGTACCTTACCATGAAGGTTTAAATAAACTCAAGCCCATACTAAATTCTGGACACAAAATCCTGGCTGCTTCACCACAGACACAAGATTTGTTTTCAAGGCCCCCCAGATTGGTTTTCAAACGACCACCCAACCTCCACAACAAACTAGTCCGTCCGAAACTCCCACCAATTGCAACCTCCAGCAAAACAGTTAACCCCAGAGGCTCCTACCTGCAACAGTTCTCGCTGTGGTTCCTGTACAATTCATCAGCTGTCTACCCACTTCAACAGCAAACTGACAAACCACACATATCCCATCCAAGGTAGCTCCAATGTAAACACTGTGATCCAGAGTACATAGGCCTAACCACCAACACTCTTTAGACAGAGGATGAATAGCCACAGAGCTGACACAAAGCAAGCCCTAGCTGGACACAACATCTGCCCACAAAAAAGCCATTTGCAGCTCATGCAGTTTCCCACAGCAAAGACTTTGATTCCTGCTACAGCACCAGAATTGTGAAATCCTTACCCTCTTCTTGCAATAGTTCAGAGCTCAGACGCTGGGAACTGGCCCACCAATATATCACAAAATCAAGACAACCTCCAGGCCTCAATATCAGATAACTCACTTTTCCTCCCCCCTATTCACTGCAAGCCATCACAACTAGACCTACATTACTGCCCCATGTTTGAAATTCCCGCCGTGCTTAGTTCGCCTTCCGGCTTGCTAGGCTTACAGGTAACAGAGCGCACACTGCTGCTGGATTGCAATGTGCCATGTCTTGCCGCTAGAGGAAGTCAGTTTAATACTGGTGAAACGTCGCGACCGTTCTTCCGTGCAAAAATGTGTGTCGTCCCTTCGTGTGTGTGTGTATCAACTGTACGTACTGGTACTTCTGTCTGTTATATTACTTTGTAAGCCTAGCGGCCTGTTTCCCACCATTCTTAAATTAGATTAAGATTGTTAGGGTTACTTATACTTATTCCCCTCCTAATACGAAGGCAACTGATTGTTTGGGCTTGGTGGCAGGTGAGTGAGAGAGTGTTTTTTTTTGTGTGTGTGCAGTTTTGACGACAGAGCCGGTGACATCATCTGGAGCAGCGGCCCCAATGTTTGCTCCGCTGTATCAGCAGCATCACCACACCACGACTACGACACACACCACAACTGTACAGTTTGCTGCTCCTCCACCACCTCCTCCACCTGCCGCACCTCGCAAGCCCAAGTAGGCACGGCAATGTCTCGCAGACTTCCACTGGCACAGCATGATTGCGCTACTTGAAACGTGCTGTGATTCTCGTACAGTGGCATATATGTGTATATGTTTAGATGTGCATGACGAAGATTTGTTTTGGTTTTGTACGTATGTCTCACAGGCACCAAAGTCATTAATTTCTTGTTGTTTTGGGTGTTGAGTTGTGGTTCTCGCTGGAACTCAGTACGGACATTAAAGAAAATCATGTTCCTTCTTGAAGTTGCGTAGCGGATGAGTACCTTCCCAAACTTGTAGTGCAGTTGTGATTTTACATTATAGAGCTTAGATGGCGCATACTCTAGTGGACATTTTTTGAGTTTCGTGATTATGTCGTGATAAAAATGTGAAAGAAGTGTAATATATTGTTTCAACCTAGACTCTGTGTCCTATAATTGAAGTTGTTCCGTTACTGTCTTCCAGCATTAGTACTGCCAGCTGATATTTCTGTATTTCAATCCAGAACATTACAGCAGGTAATATCTCCATGTTTGTCGTCAGTAATTATAAGTGGCCGTAGCAGTGGCAGTTTGTTTTATTTCTTAACATTATGTGACACAAGATCAACATTTGGGCTGAAAATTGTTTGGTAAAAGTAGACGTAGTTATACATTATTTTATAAAACGAATGCATTTATATTGAAGTATCAAAAGTTGTGTTATTAATGGCTTGAGGTATAAGATTTTCAGTTTAGTAACATTGTCAAACCTGTTAAAGAACTTTCATTGATATAGAATTTTTTTGAGAGACAAAACTTCTTGAGGAATTTTTAACTATTGAAATTTGAACATTAATGTTCAATTTTGTGTAATATGCAGTTATATTTTGTGTTTACAAGGAGCAAGCTACACACAGTTATAAATGTACCTGGTATTCGACAATTGTTCAGTTAAATCTGCGGGAACATATTCAGTATGCTGTATGAGGACACAACGTACATTATACAAGTTGTGAGTGTGTGTTTAGTGATGCCAGGTAACAGGCAGCTGTGGTCGACAACTTCAGCCCTCGAGGTCTACGTACTCACTCTTGTCTCTCTTCGTGAAAATCTTCCAGCTATCTATGTGAGCTGGAGTGACTGATAAGAAAACGTGATAGTTGCTTAGAACAGAAAATCAGTAGTATTGTTTGTAATTCAGGTATTTATGCTCGACTACTTACGTAAATTAATTGCACACTACCACATAAGTCTATATTGCATTAAACTCATTAGACTTGCTTAAGTATTAAAATAACTGAAAGAAGCAAGAATAACTGAAACATGTGACATTACACTTACCAAATGTATTTGCAATTATTTGGCAGCAGCGTATGGTTTTTTGCACCAGTTTAACTAGTGGTGGTCGTAACGTAGTGTGTGTCAAGGTGTTCCTGGATTGTAACGAGTGCAAATATTGTACAGTGGACGAGTGGTAATACTGTATATAGCAACAGGGGAAGTACTTTGTAGTAGCAAGCATAGAACAGCTGCTCTTATCTTTCACAGAAATTCTAGTACAGTACATTAATGGAAAATGTTACACAGTACAGTAAACTCTCACAAATCCGGGGGTCTCGGGGATTTGTGACCTTCGGATTTCTGAAAACCACGGATTTTTGAAATACTGTATTTTCCATAACAAAAATCTGCAAAATTAAAAAAAAAAAGTTATATACACTGTAAGTCCCCGATTTACGTCGTCCTGATAATCGTCGTGGTTTTTAGCAACGTATCCCCGACGTAAATTGAGGACTTACCGGTATAAGCTAACGCTGTTTAAAATAAAATAATTTATAAAAAACGGCACCTCGAACACGTTTGGCAACACTGGCCGGCCGGCTCTGGGCACGGGCAACCAGCTGCGAGCCGTCAAGTCGTAAACAACCTGTCATTGTCACAGAGAAGCAGAAACAGCGATATCTATTTCCTTCTCCGCCCGTGTGCCAGTGAAGTAAACTACAGTGCACATAGCAATACCTTAAATTTTACTTACCAGCGATCATTGATTATTCCAAACAAGGCACGAAAAAATAAACATTTAACACTATGCACAGATTAGTAATATTTATACACTTTTACGTCAAATAGCTTGCACACACATTAAACTAAGGAAACACAC
>PNEQ01120833.1:0-11137 GCA_003012365.1 Medauroidea extradentata
ACTTAGGCCTATATATAATTTTTAATGACACTGAAGATTTGTACATACACTTACCTAAGTCATCCACCACATCTCTGAAGAAAACATTCAAAACTCCATTATCAGTCATAAGGCAGCAAAAAAACTGGTGAGTGTATGTATTCTATATTATTCTATATTATATTTTGACTACTCGAAACCAAATATATTGGGAAAGTTTAACTTATAATTTAAATTGCTGCGAGCTGTTTACGCATCTAGTAATAGTTTTTGTGTGTTTTACTAATTGGAGTTTCCAAAAGTTGGCAAGTCTGCGTACGTTGCACGCCAAGTTTTTTATTGTCTGCAATGTTGTAAGCTGTATTTTGTGCCGGGAAAAGATCAAATACGTCTGACCACTAACATTAAGTATGATTTCCTCAACAAATAATATTATTTCGCGGCAAACAGCACTAGGAAATGGACGTGCGTGGCGCGCGCCACTCCCGTCCACGGCAAAGTCTATTCTTTGATGCCGATGAAAGGTAGCATAAAAAATATATTTTCCAAACTTGGCCTCGAAAAAAAAAAGGGGGGTGCGCAGCTTACATGGGTGCGAGTGGTACATGGTTTGAATAAATTGGTTTTGTTCAGTATTCTTTTCAAATGGTTTCCACAAAGGAGACCGTTGGTCCGGGGGGGGGGGGGGGTATTTTCAGAGTACTTCATTCAGGTGTCACTCTAAATCCACACCATTTGACGCCTTATTAGCTCTCAAGGCCTCGATGTTAAGAACTGCACAAATCTCTTCACTGAAATTGTTTATGTAGGGGCAACTTTGAGTTAATACATGTTTAAAAAAACTTTGTATTGTTGCAATCACAATATGTGAGGGTAACTAACTCATAAGATAAAGTCAATTAGCCAATCATTAAAATAATATAAGCATTAAAGAATGCATATGAAATATTAATTAACAATTATTTTGACTTACCTTTACCACATTGAATATTTATTTTGTACTGAAGCAGGTAGCGGTGCCGGGCTGCACGTGCAGTAGTTCTTTGTCCCACGCGCGCTATCTGCTTCGTGCTTCGGTCGGCTGTCTGTGCCTGTCTATTCGAGATCGAGAATACGAGATGCTTCGTTCAAGGTCACCGGTGGCGGTTACAGTTATCGATCCACGTGCAGCGCGCACAACACACGCGTTTCGAGAGATCGATTGTCAGTTGTGCGTATGTGTACGAGTGTAAACAAACGTAGTACCGGTATTTCTATTTTCCGTGAAAATATAATTCATATTTTTATAGTTTCTATGAGCTGAAAAGTGTTGTGTTGAAGTGAAATCTTCAAGCCAAGATAAACGTAGGCTCGAGTTTCGAGCCGAGTTCGAACTAACCTTAAAGTTTGGCTCGGATTTCGAGCCGAGTCGAACTGGCCGAGCTTGACTCGGCTCGAGTTTTCGAACTTCGACCCATCACTAATGCTAACTGCAATTGCTGAACTTGGTCTTGGTCTTCCACTTCCTAGGTAACAAGAGGATGAGTGGTTAGGAGAGAAAAATACTCTCGCTTAATAGTTGCCATTCTCTTTAAGCACTACCTGGGGTGGGGGATCGACTAGCATATCAAATGAGTCATCTCAAACAGTACTACAAACATCAAAACAAATACATAACTTCCCCTGTGTTATCTGGTACCACGAGGGCCTCTGAAATCTAAGAATTATTTGTCACACTACTCGATGAGGTATCCCTCAAAAAATTAAGGTGAGAGCTTGGCTAGCTGGCATGAGACTAGGATCCTGGAGGGTGGAAGTTACCACGTGACCAAGACAGTAGTGTCTTGGGGCAAAGACACAATGATAATTCCAGAGTGCAGTGGATATTTTTCTTTCTTGCTTACAGAGGGGAGATCACTTAGGTCCATTCACCTTTAAAAGAAATGTTTAAGAAGGCGGTGCTTGCGTTAGGAGAGCCGTTTGGGCTCTTGCCGGGCTTCGTTAATTAATTGTTGGACCCTCGGAGGGGAAATTACTTCCACAGATATAGATTGGTTTTGAGTACACACGTGTCTGTGTTGCTGCACAGTCCGAGATTTCTGGGCTTCGATTGAAAGAATTACACACACAAGTTCACTTTTAGGCGACTTATATTGAGAAAAGTGATCACCAGTTTACAACTTCTTTACAGACACAAATTCACGTACTCACTGTTCAACTTTCTGATTGGCTTTACTAGTTCACAAATTCACGTTAGCAAGTCACTGATTATAATTACTGGTTGGCTGTAAATGATTGCAGATTCACATTAACAATTCACTGGTAACTTGGAGTGCGTGGTTACTGATAATGGAGCCTCGCAGACATGATTTCGTATTGTTAAGTTCCGCTTCTGGTGGAAGGCAAGGGCGCGCCACATGGCGGCCATACTAAGCACGGTAGGGTGTGTTCCCAAACTGCCTGCGTGGCTAGAGGGCATCTCTGTTACTTCAGAGTTTTACTAGGCATAAGATTTAGGTAGGATTGGGCTTTGGTTCCCTTTTCAGGAAACAAAAGTGGTGGCGAATGACTTTTATTCTCTTTTAAGCTGCTTTGTAAGTCACTACCTTTTCTTTTGTTTTTTTATACTCTTATATGCAGTGGCAGACTTGTCTTTTTATAATTTACAGCAAAACCCTATTTTGACCACATCTCCAACAGCCATTTCCTCTGGAATTGTGGGGTCATAAAATTGGAGTTTTACTGTACAGTAAAACCTCTTTAAGGGGCCTCCCTAGATATGTTGTGTTTGTGTGTGTGTGAGGCAGGAGTGGTAAGAGTGCCATTGACCGAGGTATGTAATGCATTATCTCCTCTCTGCGCAAGCCACTCAGCTAGCGTGCAGTGCTTTACTACAGTAACCCCTCGATCTAACGACACCGCACAGTGCCAGATAATTATGTCATTAGATCGCCAATGTCGTTAGTCCCGAGGTAATTAATTTTGACCCCCCCCCCCCACAACCCATTTTTTTAAATTTTAAGTGAATTTTTTTTAAAGTTACGGTAGAACTAGTGACTTAAAATAAACAGGTTTTATTAAAGTTTAGTATATTGAAAAGGTGTCTTCCAAATAAAATGGTACCCCATATTCCCAAAACTATACACCTCTTGTATCCAAAAACATAAAAAATGACGAGCGCAAAGTTTTGCGAATAATGCTCATATTTGATCATGTGCAGCATAAATATTAAGTAAAAATGACTTAATATACGATACAAAATTGTACTATTTAAGTCAGAAAATATATCCTATAAAAATTGAAAACAACTTCACGTCACAGGAAAGAAAGATTGTATACTGTGTGCGACACAACTCTTCACGCCGCAACTCCTAGCGCCACTGGTCTACAAATTGATACCACACACCAGAGGCGTCATTTCAGGTATTTCTCGGGGGGGGGGGGGGGGGGGGGGGGGGGTAGAATGGCAAAAATATGATCTCCAAAACACGACCGTTGCAAACGTTCATCGATCGGAAGCGCGGCGCATTGGCACGCACGACTAGATCCTTCGTTTTTCGTGCCTATTGGGCGTGGCAGCAGAACCGAGCATCTAGGTACCAGACACGATGAGTCACGCTCGCTTGTTGATGCGCTGTTGCCACGATGAGTCACGCTCGCTTGTTGATGCGCTGTTGCCACGATGAGTCACACTCGCTTGTTGATGCGCTGTTGTCACGATGAGTCAAGCTCGCTGGTTTACGCGCTGTTGACACAATGAGTCGCGCTCGCTGGTTGATGATACTCTGTTGATAAACGTAACGGCGTCTGGAGAGTTGTGACGTTTTAAGCGTGAATCGGATTTGTTTATGAACTACTTCACGGGAAATAATAGCGTACATGTAATGGACCGTAAAATGTAACGTCTTATGCGGGATAATTTTGAACGACTTTAATTGAGTGACACACATGAATGGATTAACAAGATTTTATAGTCTCTTAATTTGTCCATGTTTACTGTACTATACACCGACAAAACCTTTTTCTTTATTTTTGGAAAAAATGGTCACGCTATGGACGAGTAAATATAAAAAAAATGTACATTTGTTATATTCTACACTATACAAAATCTAGAAGGTAATTTTTTTGAAAACCCCTCATAATGGCCGCACCCCATTTTTTTGGGCCTAAAATTTGGTCAAAAAAATGTGACGATTATTCGAGTAAATACGAATTACTACGGCTTGATCCAAGTTTTGGCCAGAAAAAAGCTTTGAATTACAAATTAATAAAATTTCAAATCTACCAAACTCCACAGCATGTAAAATCCTATCCTTACTTTCGGGACAGAATGATGGCTTCAATTTATATAGCATTTCGAATTAATGGGTTTTAATGTATATCTGTGTAGAAGAATTAACTTATTTTCTTAGACTTACTCAACTGAAGTGTTTTTGTTAAACAGGTGGTGCTGGCAAAAGAGGCTGGGTTGTGCTATGCTGCTGTTGCCATGGCAACAGACTATGACTGCTGGAAGGAGAGAGATATAGTTACAGTGAGTGATGTGCTTGCTACCTTTCGCAAGAATGTTGACAAGGTTATCACCTTGTTCACCCATGTTGTCCCACGGATAGCAACCAAGAACTGGGACTCCACCATCGATTCGTTGAAGGTACTCTTAACTAGATATAACCATCTGTCCTTAATCAGTAGTACTAGTTCTCTCTTCCCCCCCCCCTTTTCCCCACATTACTGTAAATACCTTGTTCTGACACCATATTGTATTGCAAATAGGTCACTTGCGTGTGTACATTGCATCTGGTTTTTCACGTTGTGCTAGAAAAAATATTTATCACAGGCTGCACTTCTATTTTTGGTCCTACTGTATGTAACACTGCCCAAACAGCTGGACAGCTGCTGTGTTGCAGCAGATTGGCCTGATTTTGTACGAACACTGTGATAGGTAGTGCCAAGCATTGTTACAGGCCTCCACACAGCTGTGTCGTGCTGTGCACCGTGTGCAAGTGAAGTCTCCGTCGCACTGTTGACTTGCAAGTTGCAGACAAATTTTTAATTAGAGTTTACTAAGTTTTGTTGAGGCAAATTTTATTGTTATGGACTTACAAATGTAGGTGTCTTAAATCAGTTTAATCATTATTGTTCAACAATTTCTTTTTCATAGTGGTCTCACAAACATATTTTATATCAGTTTAAATGTTATTTTTCGCATTATTTTATCATGGTCTACCGAATATGTAAGTTTTTTGCCTTCAGTTTTAAATGTGATTTTATTTATATTTTTTTTATCCAGCGGTCTTGCGTGTGTAATAAATTTTTATCGTGATTTTCATAGAATTATCTTCTGGATATTTTACTTTTGGTTGGGGAACAGAAAAGGAGAAGGAAGGCACGTGTGCAGCATAGAATAAAGCACTGCATTGAGATTCGTCATTACGAACATTTCACTAAAATGAATTATTAATTTGGTCCTGACAATGGCGTATGTATTTCAGTACAAATATAGTTAAATGCAAAGGTTAACAATTTTTAGCAGTTGCTAGAAATTCACCTTAATAAACACTTTATTTTCGCTTTGGACATATTTTTTGCAACAATATTGTTCATAATTCGTGGAAAAGAAACGTCACAGAACAATAACAAATATGTCCGTACATTCCACAGCTGTTTTGTTCATGTATGTTCGGTACTGCACGAGATGTTGGAGAAAAGGTGGTTCAACTGAGGCTTGGTATGTCCCAGTTGTCTGGCAACTGAGTCACTACTGGAATGTATGATCAATTCAACTTTAATGGGTTCTGTGTACCACTTCCCCCCCCCCCTTTTTTTTTTTTTTTTACTACTTTGATTTTTGTGTATGATGACCCTCTCTTTGACTATTCAATTTGGCTTTTAAGTTTGAGCTGGTTGTACATGGATAAATGCAATGTTTTGACTATCTGCAGTGTGTACTTATTTTTCCATTAATGTTCTTTGAACTATCCATTGGAAACTCTTGACTGCAGTAGGGTCTTTTGAGTTGACTGTGCACAGTTGAACGATTATAATATTAGATCCAATGTTTGTAAATTATGTGAACCATCTGTCCCAGAAGAGGACCAGTTTGTGGGAAGAAAGAAAGAAAGAAAAAAAAAACTTTTGACATAATTGTTGGTAGTGTATAATAATAAAACAGCTTATGTTATAAACTACAGTAACATGTGATATAGGCCATTCACGATAACGTGATCATTGCAAGAAGTTTTCTTTTAGCTGTTTTGCAGCCATCTTTACAATTTTTAATGTAAAACCTTCCATGTAACTAAAAACTAGTGTGAATGTTTCAACACACTCAAATGTTAACATATATTGGCCCACTAGAACATATTTTTAATTAATTACAAGTTGAGATGAGTGCTCAGTTTATAGTGAACAGCCTATATTACTGTTAGTGTGTGGCATACCATGTTTACACATATTCCAGTAAAATATAATTTTTTTGTAGGAAACTGTCAAGTCCAGCGTGATGCTTCCCCACAAGTAGCAGTCGCATGGAGAATGAAAAGGTTATTTTCTACCAGCGAAAACGAAACATTTCTTGTGAGCAGATTTTGACGCCTCAAGGAATTTGCACGTAAACGTAATGTTACAATATTTTAACATCAAGATGACATGTAGCAGAATTTTAATCTATGAATAATAGGTACCCACTTTATCATGGAAGATACAAAAAACATTGTTTTTGTAGTATATTACTCCCTATTACCAAATACAGTAAACCCTCGATCTAATAACATTGCACGGTGCTAGGAAATTGTGTCGTCAGATCGCCGAGGTAACAAAATTTACCCCCTCCCCCCCTCAAACAAATTTAAAGTTTCTCTAAAATGTATGTAGAGCAATTACTGACTTAAAAACAATTTTCATTGAAATTATACTTTAGTACGATGAAAAGGTGTCTTCCAAAAAAAAAATGGTACCCCACAATCCCCCGCCATGACGTGGATGAGGGAGGGGAGTGGCCGGATCGCTGACCTTAACCGAACAACTCTTATTACTTACCTGAATGTATACTGCAATGATTTTTAAACCTTTCAATACAGCCATTGAGGGTTTTTTTTACGGCACAAGAACTCTTACAGCCTGTCGCCATTATAAGCATTTACGTGATAACTAATAAAAGTGCATATCTGTATTTTTTAAAAACTAGAATACCTATTATGGATGTGAATTTAGAGCCATTCAAAAGGGCAAAAAACTGACTTTTCAAGGTGTCCTCGTGCATAAAATAACGACTGAAATATTGGTCACTAAAAGTTGTAGGCCTAATGGAAAAATCATGAAATTATGCACAATGCACCAATTTAATGCTCGGTACTGCGAATAGAGATGAAATGGCTCTCGGCGTGCTGGCTGCAGTCTCACTTATTGCTCCACTGTTGCACGAGCAACTATAAAACAAAAACCTCAGCCCGCATACAGCGATGAGACTGTTGTGTTTGCATCGTAGGCTATGTTTACGCCGCAGCGCTTTTATAGCCACATGCCAAGTGATCAACAATACAGTGGAAGTCGTCAACGTCAAGCCGAGCTCATTCTGCAGCTAGAGAAAAAAGATGAGATAACACTGGATTTTTTTCTTTTACGGACTGCTGGTCTTTTTTTGCCATGCTGTAATGAGGGCGGAAAAAAAAACTGTTTCGTCTCTTCATCCCCTATCCCTCTGGCCGACACAGAAATATGGGAGAGGGTCGCAGAGTGGGAGAGGAAAAAACAAACACGTGGCTCTGCTTTGTGGCGTGACAGGATGCTAGTTGCACGTGACTATCAGACAGTCGGCAGTTCATGCACGCGCACGCAAGCACTATCTGGCTTGTTCTAGGGGCGGGAGGGGGTGAATATTTATTGGCTGGCGTGGACAGTTAGGAGGGATTGTATCTATGTTTAGCAGCGTGTTTCTTACAGCATAGCAATCACAAAGGAAATTTCAAGACAAAAGATTTTCCTTAAATTTTCAATTTCAAAAAAGGTTGTAAATTACCAATGCTACACAGCATAGCTGAGATAAGGATATGTGGAGGGGGAAGTTAGGCAGGAGTGAGCGTGGAGAAGTGAGGGGGAACATTAGGAGATAAGGCAGCATTAGTCATCACGTCTCATGTATGTCGGTGTTGCGCAGGCGGCCTACGCTAGGAAGTCTTGTCTAAATTAATTAAAAAAAAAAAAAAAAAAAACCACAAGGCCTTCATTTTTGAAGGGGAATGCAGAGGCATCCCACACCAATGGCCTACATGTGCGGGCAGAAGAAAGGTCAGTCCAAAACTTAAAATGTTTTTACAGTAAAAGAAATTTAAGGACATGCTGCTGCCCATGCGCGGCACGGTCGTCGCTCCCTAGATATTCATGTGATAATTGGGCCGCAATCCACTTGAACGACTGTCCCCGGCAACAGCGCAAAGTTTTCTCCTACCTGGCGATGGTCTTTATGCCTGACCCTGCGACCACTGCTGCACTATACTCAGTTAGCTGATCATAAGCCTGGCCCTCGCTCGTTGCCTAATAAGATGAACAGCCCCCCCACCAGTCACCTACACTACAGTACAACTACAGTGTCAGCTAATAGCCAGATCCAGCCTAAACCTTTAAGATAAACCAGTTGCTGCATGCGCAGCCTCCCACAAACACTCTTTTTATGCCTGTTACAACACCAGAGTGGTGAGAGCCTTAGAACCTTCAGACAACAGCGCAGAAATAGAGCACTGGAGTCCATTTGTATATCACATCACTTACAAACTTCCCGCCACACCCTATTTCATCCCTCAACTGCTAAGATTACTAGTTACCAACCACCGCCCACCATACTGCAGTGTGCACTCACTCCCCAGAAGCAAGCTTGCCTGGCCAATGAAACACAGCAACATCACGTAAATTGTGTTGATTCTGTAAGTACTTGTACATTTCGGCCTACATGTTTTAGTAATTAGTAGCCTAGCGGCCATTTTACACCTTTTGAAGTGAAAGTGATAGTAATGGTAATTTGCCAGTACGTAAAAATTGAATTATAGTGCATCCAGACAACACTTTTATGCCTAGAACCATTGCAGTGACAAACTTAAGAACTTCCTGAAATACTTACAGCATTCATCCCAACATACAGTTCACATTGGAAGTACGTAGTAACTATTGGAAATTGTCTTTTCTTAGAAGCGCTTGTAACAAGTAATAATAGCCAAATTGGTCATAATTCCTGTCGAAAACAATCACGCACAGATAAAATCTGTCAGTTAATACCACCCTCAACCACATAAACAAATACTAATCTCTCTTAGTATTGTAAAAAGATCCAAAAAATTTGTGATAAAGATAACTTTGTAAGTTGAATTCATCTGTCAACAACCCTATAAACTAACGACTACCTACAAAAATACTAGGAAAAAAAATACTCTGGACAGCAAAAACAATTTACAATAAAGCACTGATTTCGTATGTAATGGCTGACCAGTAAGTCCTAACAATGAATACAGTATAACCCTGTTCTAATGCTTCTGAATGGACCGAAAACAAGTCAATTTTATGAAGAGGAAATTCTTATATAACTGTGATTTTCTATTATAAAATAGTTTAGGAGACCAAATTATGGCAGTCTTATAAACCAGGAAATGTTATAAAAGAGGATGTTTAACATGGTTCTTTTGTAATTTAACTAGCAGAGAACTTCCTGGTAGTTTAAGACATTGCATCTTACAAATTACTCATCTGCCAAACAGGCAAAGAAAACATCAGTAACTACAACCAGGTATAGGCCGTTCGGAATAAAGTGAACACTAAATATTTAACCTTTGAAAAATACAATTCAACATTACCAATAGTCACTTTACTGCTTGTATGGTTGGCAACGAAATAACACAACATAGTTCCGTGTTTGTTCTTATTTAAATACATAATACTGAAACAAAATCAACCGACAGCGATATAATTGTATTTTGTATAATTAATAAACTTATTTTTTATCAAACTATATATGTTCCTATCGACTGAACAATTTATCTTACACGCGCAAACATAAAGTGACGTGTCCCAGGAGGTTAGACGTTTCCCGTTGTTAGCCGTTACACGCGGAAAGATACGAATTGGCTGGAAATAGCTCTTTAGCAGGGCTTTTTCGAGTGCTCACTTTATTCCGAACTGCCTATAGGCGATTCTATGCAATAGCACCGCAACCAAAATCCCAGCCTGTCAGAAAGCATTCCCCACTCAACCCACCGTTGCATACGGGCATCAAGGTTTCACAATGCGTCAGTAGCAGAATTCTTCACTATCCTGGATGTCATCTGTAATGTGTGCCGAAACATAGGGAGAAGTATCTGCATCGCAGTAGAATTCTAAAAGCCAAGATCTACAAAACCGTGATTAAAAGCCTGTAAACATTTATAATATTAATAGTATCAGAACAAAGCACTGTGACTTCAGTATTATGGTCTTGGCAACAACTACCAAGGACAAGTCACTTACCATTAAACTTGAAGAATACCATGGAGCTTGATAGTTGCAAATATGAGGACGACTTCACATAACACACAGGAACATGTTTTGCCATCTAAGAACAAGCTAACCTGAGGCACAAGTAACTGAATCCATTTCTGAAATTTATAAACTAAAGAAAAACTACATTGAAAGTACAGAACAAATTTTGAAAAGAAAAAAAAAAGTACCCCCACATTGCAGCAGGAGAGCAGAAACTACTTTACAATGTCATACATTTATCAATAAAACTATCAAGTGTTTGCTGGAATGTAGCAGCATAAAGTGTAACACAACCAAATTCATTTCAGTTTGGCAGGTTTTGGCAATAAAGCACAGCCAATACAAATGTGTTTACTTGAAAGGAACCTTTGGAATGAGAGCTTGTAAAGATAAACATCCAAAATACACATTATTGACAGCTGTCAACTGCACAGCTGTGTACACAATACCCCAATCTTGGATGTTTAGTAAGAATAAGAAATACACTAGACCCCCGATTTTACGAACCCTGGATTTAACGAAGGTAGCGATTCTACGAATACAATCTCAGGAACCCTCAAAAAATAACAAAATTATATGACAAAAAAAATTGTAAGGAATTACGTTGACAATGAATAAAACGTACTGTATCTAATTCCCGGCATTAAAATATGAACTGTAGAGTTGCAGTTATTACTTG
>PNEQ01120834.1:0-11137 GCA_003012365.1 Medauroidea extradentata
ACACTTCCCTTCTCGTGTTTCTATTGAAGGTCTAAGTGCCGACAAACCTAATAACTCTAATAGTGAACACTTCTCTACATCGTGTTTCTATTGTAGGTTTAAGTTGCGACAAACCTAATAACTGTAATAGTGAACTCTTCTCTTCATCGTGTTTCTATTGTAGGTTTAAGTTGCAACAAACCTAATAACTCTAATAGTGAACACTTCTCTTCATCGTGTTTCTATTGTAGGTTTAAGTTGCGACAAACCTAATAACTCTAGTAGCAAAGACTTCTTTACATCGTGTTTCTATTGTAGGTTTAAGTGCCGACAAACCTAATAACTCTAATAGTGAACACTTCTCTTCATCGTGTTTCTATTGTAGGTTTAAGTTGCGACAAACCTGATAACTCTAATAGTGGACACTTCTCTACATCGTGTTTCTATTGTAGGTTTAAGTTGCGACAAACCTAATAACTCTAATAGTGAAAACTTCTCTACATCGTGTTTCTATTGTAGGTTTAAGTTGCGACAAACCTAATAACTGTAATAGTGAACTCTTCTCTTCATCGTGTTTCTATTGTAGGTTTAAGTTGCGACAAACCTAATAACTCTAATAGTGAACACTTCTCTTCATCGTGTTTCTATTGTAGGTTTAAGTTGCGACAAACCTAATAACTCTAATAGTGAACACTTCTCTTCATCGTGTTTCTATTGTAGGTTTAAGTGCCGACAAACCTAATAACTCTAATAGTGAACACTTCTCTTCATCGTGTTTCTATTGAAGGTCTAAGTGCCGACAATCCTAATAACTCTAATAGTGAACACTTCTCTTCATCGTGTTTCTATTGTAGGTCTAAGTGCTGACAAACCTGATAACTCTAATAGTGAACACTTCTCTTCATCGTGTTTCTATTGTAGGTTTAAGTTGCGACAAACCTGATAACTCTAATAGTGAACACTTCTCTACATCGTGTTTCTATTGTAGATTTAAGTTGCGACAAACCTAATAACTCAAATAGTGAACACTTCTCTTCATCGTGTTTCTATTGTAGGTTTGTGAAGATATTAACAAAGGTGCTAACAACAACCTTACCTCAAGTAACAGAGTTGGTGAGGGCATATATATGTTGATATTAACGAAGGTGCTAAGAACAACTTTACTTCAAGTAACAGAGGTGGTGACAGAATATTTGCACATATTAACGAAGGTGCTAAGAACAAACATACTTCAAGTAACAGAGGTATTGCGAGAATATTTGCGGATATTAACGAAGGTGCTAAGAACAAACTTACTTCAAGTAAAAGAGGTGGTGAGAGAATATTTGCAGATATTAACGTAGGTGCTAAGAACAACCTTACTTCAAAGAACAGAGGTACTGAGAGAATATTTGCATTTATTAACAAAGGTTCTAAGAACAACCTCACTTCAAATAACAGAGGTATTGAGAGAATATTTGAAGATATTAACAAAGGTGCTTAGAACAACCTTACTTCAAGTTGCACAGAGGTACTGAGAGAATATTTGCAGATATTAACAAATGTGCTAAGATCAACCTTACTTCAAGTAACAGAGGTATTGAGAGAATATTTACAGATATTAACAAAGGTGCTTAGAACAACCTTACATCAAGTAACAGAGGTGGTGAGAGAATATTTGCTGATATTAACGAAAGTGCTAAGAACATCCTTACTTCAAGTAACAGAGGTGGTTGCAGAATATTTGCAGATATAAACGAAGGTGCTAAGAACAACCATACTTCAAGTAACAGAGGTATTGAGAGAATATTTGCTAATATTAACGAATTTGCTAAGAACAACCTTACTTCAAGTAACAGAGGTACTGAGAGAATAATTACAGATATTAACGAAGGTGCTAAGAACAACGATACTTCAAGTAACAGAGGTATTGAGAGAATATTTGCAGATATTAACGCAGGTGCTAAGAACAGCCTTACTTCAAGTAACAGAGGTGGTAATAAATATTTGCTGATATTAATAAAGGTGCTAAGAACAACCTTTCTTCAAGTAACAGAGGTACTGAGAGAATATATGCAGATATTAACGAAGGTGCTAAGAACAACCTTAATTTAAGTAACAGAGGTGGTAATGAATATTTGCAAATATTAATGAAGGTGCTAAGAACAACCTTACTTCAAGTAACAGAGGTGGTGAGAGAATGTTTGCAGATATTAACGAAGGTGCTAAGAACAACCTTACTTTAAGTTACAGAGGTGGTAATGAATATTTGCAGATATTAATGAAGGTGCTAAGAACAACCTTACTTCAAGTAACAGAGGTAATGAGAGAATATTTGCAGATATTAACGAAGGTGCTAAGAACAACCTTACTTTAAGTAACAGAGGTGGTAATGAATATTTGCAGATATTAATGAAGGTGCTAAGAACAACCTTACTTCAAGTAACAGAGGTAATGAGAGAATATTTGCAGATATAAACGAAGGTGCTAAAAACAACCTTGCTTCAAGTAACAGAGTTGGTGGGAGAATATTTGCTGATATTAACGAATTTGCTAAGAACAACCTTACTTCAAGGAACAGAGGTACTGAGAGAATATTTGCAGATATTAACGAAGGTGCAAAGAACAACATTACTTCAAGTAACAGAGGTATTGAGAGAATATTTGCAGATATTAACGAAGGTGCTAAGAACAACCTTACTTCAAGTAACAGATAGTGGTGAGAGAATATTTGCAGATAATAACGCAGATGGTAGGAACAGACTTACTTCAAGTAACAGAGGTGGAGAAGGAATATTTGCACATATTAACGCAGGTTCTAAGAACAAACTTACTTCAATTAACAGAAGTATTGAGACAATATTTGCACATATTAACGAAGGTGCTAAGAACAACCTTACTTTAAGTAACAGAGGTGGTGAGAGAATATTTGCAGATATTAACGAAGGTGCTAAGAACAACCTTACTTCAAGTAACAGAGGTGGTGAGAGAATATTTGCTGATATTAACGAAGGTGCTAAGAACATCCTTACTTCAAGTAACAGAGGTACTGAGAGAATATTTGCAGATATTAACGAAGGTGCTAAGAATAACCATACTTCAAGCAACAGAAGTATTGAGAGAATATTTGCAGATATTAACGAAGGTGCTAAGAACAACCTTACTACAAGTAACAGAGGTGGTGAGGGAATATTTGCAGATATTAACGAAGGTGCTAAGAACACCCTTACTTCAAGTAACAGGGGTACTGAGAGAATATTTGCAGATATTAACGAAGGTGCTAAGAATAACCTTACTTCAAGTAACGAGAGGTGGTGAGAGAATATTTGCAGATATAAACCAAGGTGCTAAGATCAACCTTACTTCAAGTAACAGAAATATTGAGAGAATATTTGCAGATATTAACAAAGGTGCTAAGAACAACCTTACTTCAGGTAACAGAGGTATTGAAAGAATATTTGAAGATATTAACAAAGGTGCTAAGATCTACCTTACTTCAAGTAACAGAGGTATTGTTAGAATATTTACAGATATTAACAAAGGTGCTAAGAACAACCTTACTTCAAGTAACAGAGGTGGTACAGAATATTTGCACATACTAACGCAGGTGCTAAGAACAACCTTACTTCAATTTGCACAGAGGTACTGAGAGAATATTTGCAGATATTAACGAAGGTGCTAAGAACAACCTTACTTCAAGTAACAGAGGTAATGAGAGAATATTAGCAGATATTAACGAATTTGCTAAGAACAACCTTACTTCAAGTAACAGAGGTATTGAGAGAATATTTGCAGATATTAACGATGGTGCTAAGAACAACCTAACTTCAAGTAACAGATGAGTTGAGAGAATATTTGAAGTTGTAAACGAAGGTGCTAAGAACAACTTTACTTCAAGTAACAGAGGTGGTGACAGATTATTTGCAGATATTAACGAAGGTGCTATGAACAAGCTTACTTAAAGTAACAGAGGTATTGAGAGAAAATTTACAGATATTAACGAATGTGCTAAGAACAAGCTTACTAAAAGTAACAGAGGTATTGAGATAATATTTTTCACATATTAGACGAATGTGCTAAGAACAAGCTTACTTAAAGTAACAGAGGTATTGAGAGAATATTTGCAGATATTAACGAGTGTGCTAAGAACAAGCTTACTTACAGTAAAAGAGGTATTGAAAGAATATTTGCAGATATTAACGAATGTGCTAAGAACAAGCTTACTTAAAGTAACAGAGGTATTGAAAGAATATTTGCAGATATTAATTAATGTGCTAAGAACCAGCTTACTTAAAGTAACAGAGTTATTGAGAGAATATTTGCACATATTAACGAATGTGCTAAGAACAAGCTTACTTAAAGTAACAGAGGTATTGAGAGAATATTTGCAGATATTAACGAATGTACTAAGAAGAAGCTTACTTAAAGTAACAGAGTATTGGGAGAATATTTGCACATATTAACGATAGTGCTAAGAACAAGCTTACTTAAAGTGACAGAGGTATTGAGAGAATATTTGCAGATATTAACGAAGGTGCTAAGAACAACATTACTTCAAGTAACAGAGTTACTGAGAGAATATATGCGGATATTAACGAAGGTGCTAAGAACAACCTTACTTCAAGTAACAGAGTTATTGAGAGAATATTTGCAGATATTAACGAAGGTGCTAAGACAGCCTTACTTCAAATTACAGAGGTATTGTAAGAATATTTGCAGATATTATCAAAGGTGCTATGAACAACCTTATTTCAAGTAACAGAGGTGGTGAGAGAATATTTGCAGATATAAACGAAGGTGCTAAGAACAAACTTACTTCAAGTAACAGTGGTATTGAGAGAATATTTGCAGATATTATCGAAGGTGCTAAGAACAACCTTACTTCAAGAAACAGATGTGTTGACAGAATATTTGAAGATATTAACGAAGGTGCTAAGAACAACCTTACTTCAAGTAACAGAGGTATTGAGAGAATATTTGCGGATATTAACGAAGGTGCTAAGAACAACCTTATTCAAGTAACAGATGTGTTGAGAGAATATTAGAAGATATTAACGAAGGTGCTAAGAACAACCTTACTTCAAGTAAGAGAGGTACTGAGAGAATATCTGCGGATATTAACGTCGGTGCTAAGAACAACCTTACTTCAAGTAACAGAGGTGGTGAGAGAATATTTGCAGATATTAACAAAGGTGCTGAGAACAACCTTACTTCAAGTAACAGATGTGTTGAGAGAATATTTGAAGATATTAACGAAGGTGCTAAGAACAACCTTACTTGAAGTAACAGAGGTACTGAGAGAATATTTGCAGATATTAACGACGGTGCTAAGAACGAGCTTACTTAAAGTAACAAAAATATTAAGAGAATATTTGCACATATTAACAAAGGTGCTAAAAACAGCCTTACTTCAAATAACAGAGGTATTGTAAGAATATTTGCAGATATTATCAAAGGTGCTATGAACAACCTTATTTCAAGTAACAGAGGTGGTGAGAGAATATTTGCAGATATAAACGAAGGTGCTAAGAACAAACTTACTTCAAGTAACAGTGGTATTGAGAGAATATTTGCAGATATTATCGAAGGTGCTAAGAACAACCTTACTTCAAGTAACAGATGTGTTGAGAGAATATTTGAAGATATTAACGAAGGTGCTAAGAACAACCCCTCTTCATGTATAATATGTGTTGAGAGAATATTTGCAGATATTAACGAAGGTGCTAAGAACAACCTTACTTCAAGTAACAGATGTGTTGAGAGAATATTTGAAGATATAAACGAAGGTGCTATGAACAACCTTACTTCAAGTATAATATGTGTTAAGAAAATATTTGCAGATATTAACGAAGGTGCTAAGAACAACCTTACTTAAATTAACAGAGGTTTTGAGAGAATATTTGCATATAATATCGAATGTGCTAAGAACAAGCTTTCTCAAAGTAACAGAGGTATTGAGAGAAAATTTGCAGATATTAACGAATGTGCTAAGAACAAGCTTACTAAATGTAACAGAGGTTTTGAGATAATATTTTCACATATTAACGAATGTGCTAAGAACAAGCTTACTTAAAGAAACAGAGGTATTTTGAGAATATTTGCAGATATTAACGTGGCTGAAAACAAGCTTACTTAAAGTAACAAGAGGTATTGAAAGAATATTTGCTCATACTAATGAATGTGCTAAGAACAAGCTTACTTAAAGTAACAGAGGTATTGAGAGAATATTTGCAGATATTAACGAATGTGCTAAGAACAAGCTTACTTAAAGTAACAGAGGTATTTAAAGAATATTTGCAGATATTAACTAATGTGCTAAGAACAAGCTTACTTAAAGTAACAGATTTATTGAGAGAATATTTGCACATATTAACGAATGTGCTAAGAACAAGCTTACTTAAAGTAACAGAGGTATTGAGAGACTATTTGCAGATATTAACGAATGTGCTAAGAAGAAGCTTACTTAAAGTGACAGAGGTATTGAGAGAATATTTGCAGATATTAACGAAGGTGCTAAGAACAACATTACTTCAAACAACAGAGGTATTGTTAGAATATTTGCAGATATTAACAAAGGTGCTAAGAACAAACTTACTTCAAGTAACAGTGGTCTTGAGAGAATATTTGCAGATATTATCGAAGGTGCTAAGAACAACCTTACTTGTAGAAACAAATGTGTTGACAGAATATTTGAATATATTAACGAAGGTGCTAAGAACAACCTTACTTCAAGTTACAGAGGTACTGAGAGAATATTTGCGGATATTAACGAAGGTGCTAAGAACAACCTTACTTCAAGTAACAGATGTGTTGAGAGAATATTAGAAGATATTAACGAAGGTGCTAAGAACAACCTTACTTCAAGTAACATAGGTATTGAGAGAATATCTGCGGATATTAACGAAGGTGCTAAGAACAACCTTACTTCAAGTAACAGAGGTGGTGAGAGAATATTTGCAGATATTAACGAAGGTGCTAAAAACAACCTTACTTCAAGTAACAGATGTGTTGTGAGAATATTTGAAGATATAAACGAAGGTGCTAAGAACATCCTTACTTCAAGTATAATATATGTTGAGAAAATATTTGCAGATATTAACTAAGGTGCTAAGATCAACTTTACTTCAAGTAAGAGAGGTGGTGAGAGAATATTTGCAGATATTAACGATGGTGCTAAGAACAACCTTACTTCAAGTAACAATGTGGTGAGAGAATATTTGCAGATATTAACGATGGTGCTAAGAACAACCATACTTCATGTAACAGAGGTATTGAGAGAATATTTGCAGATATTAAAGGGGGTGCTAAGATTAACCTTACTTCAAGTAACAGAGGTGGTGAGAGAATATTTGCAGATATTAACGAAGGTGCTAAGATCAACCTTACTTCAAGTAACAGAGGTGGTGAGAAAATATTTTTCGATATTAACGAAGGTGCTAAGAACAACAGTAGTATGATTTGGCCGATTCCAGTGCAGGAGCCGGAGTGTGGCACAGTGTGGCACCACCCGCCATGTTGTGACGTCACGGCCCCGGCCGTCACGTTAGATGATCTTGACCTTTAACCTTGACCTTGTACCTCGACCTTGACATTTAGTGTCAAATTACCAAAATTTCGTAAATTTCAAAAAAATTCAAAATTTTCAAAAAATTCCGAAAAAATTCCGAAAAAAATATTACCTCCATCTTGTTTCCGAGTGCCGTCTTGTTTCCTGCTGCCATCTTGGTGTTTCTTCCAAAAAATTTTCGATTTCGCATTCCATAATAACCCTGCACGTATTTAATAAATAAAAAATTTTAATAAAAAAACTTTTAATAAAATTATTTTTAGTAAAAAACTTTTTAATAAAAAACTATTTATTAAAAAAACTTTTTATATAAAAATCATTTAATTAAATCAACTACCGACACGTCTTACCCGGACGAGCTCCATCGGCACACTGATGCCCCCCACCACTTTTTACATATATATTAACTTATCCCTCCTCCCCTTCCCTAACCATACTTTATTTTAATTGGCTGTTAGTCACATGATGAATTTCCCCCTCCTTCCCCCTACTTTCCCCTCTCCCAAACACTCGTGTTATAACCTGCTCAAACTACCACACCCTCTCCACCCCACCCCCTTTCCAAAAAATTATTTTTCCCCTTCTACTTTATGTACAATTTCCCCCACCAACATTCCCATTAGCCAATAGGAACATCTCCCCCCTCCTTGCACAATGGATTAATAAAAAGCTATGTAATGCGTGGGAGCACTCAGTATGTTTTTCTCCAGTATCAACTTATCTCTTCAGATGAAATGTATGCTTGCTGTTCAGCAGGACAAAAAATATTATCTGCTATAGTGGCATATGTAAAGTATAAATCTTTAACATTGCTAGACAGGGAGAACGAGCTACCGTACTTGCCCAAAGAATTTCTTCTCGTCTACGCACCGCACGAGGTACCATTAGTGTACAAGTTCCTGCCAGATCATCTAAAAGAAGACGAGGACATTCTCGACTGTTTTCCATGCAAGGAGTGTTTCCGGGGCCATACTTCGCTTCCGGACACGCCACATCGCAGGAGTTGGTGCAAGGCGCTACGACGCTCGTCAACGACCAGCACTTCATCCACTACATTTATGCAACACGACTAGGGACAGCAGTACTCCAAAGAAGCCTACCTGCGAGACCGAGTAGTGACGTTTTTCCCAAGTAAATTGCACGCAGTAACATGTACTGTAACATCCAAGGCTTTCGTTCCCAAGACACATTCACCATCAAGCAGGTGTCAATATCGGACAGCGACGATGACCTGACGACAAAAGTTTTCACCTTCGAACCACCATGCCCTTGGGATCATCTGAGCCGTGCCACGCAAATATTGTACAGACTGCAAACGTACCAGAAACATGGACTCAAGTGGGATTCCGGCAACATTCCATACACCCAAATACCCAATGTCTTGGGTTACATCGTAAATGAAGATTGTCCAGTGTTTGTTATCGGAAACAGACAAAAGCTTGTGTTACTTAGTGTGTGCTCGAGCAGCATTAAAATTATCGATGCACATAAGACGTTTAAGTGCCCTACATTCCGGAACTTGTTGAAATGTATACTGATAAACTTCAAACTGCGAGAAAAATAAATATATTTGTGCACAGTGTAACTCGTAAGCCATGAGACTTTGGTTTTATGATAACCCATGGTACGTGTAATAATCCATGATGAACGAGAGAGAGACTTTGCTGTACTGAATTTAATACTGAATGTAATATTAAAAGTGTCAATGTAATATATTGTAAATAAGTAGTTTTCAAAAAATAATTTGTCTTTACGTTTAGAAACTGTCATGTAATAAAATACATAACCAGAACATCAAAATAATATAAGTGGTTTCAAAACACACTCTAGCTAATGTTTACCATGTATATACTTAAGCTCTCAACAGAGGTGCATACCTAATAAATATCCACTCACTACCAAATTTAAAAAAAGTTGACAATTCAGTAAATATATATTCATTCCCCCCCAAAAAAGTACTGTTCCATCACAGGATGGAGAAAGGAATATTGTATAGAGTGACTACGCATCATATGTGAGTTAGTGTACAAGTAATCCATGTATAAAAATTACTTTCACAGTAGACTATGGACGAATTAGAATCATATACGTGCGTCGTTGCGAGAGAGAGAGACGTAGCGAGCTGTTATCTGTAACTCTACCCTGCAAGGAGTCTGGGGGGAGAGGGAGGGTGGAGTTGGCCGAGTGCTGTGCATGCTTGCAGCTTCTGTCTCCCCGTTAATTCAACATGGGCAATGTGAAAACGTATTACTTTGCGACTTCACAAGTCTATATTTTTCAAACGGCTGCTTCGATTTGAAAAATACAAACACTGTTGAATTTATTTTTAAATTCTGAACAAGTAGTGTGTAATTTTTTCTTCCGATGTGTTCACGAGGCTTATACTTATAAGGTCCTGGGGAAAAAAATTAATGTTTAATACCGTGTAAAAAAATTTAAACATACATTTATTTGCAAAAAAATAATATGGTACATTCAAGTAAAACACTTATTTCAAAATATCTTTCTCATTGATCCAACTATTTACTCGATCACTATGTCCAACCCAACGTACGTACACTTGACCTTTACGTCGTTTCAGTATCTTCTCGACCAAATACACATCAGGGAACTTCGTACGCTGTATCTCTTCTGTATAGAAACCTCCGATAATAGGCTCGCCATGTAGATCTTCTAAATAATACATGCGTGGGTACGAATGTCGTATACGCACAACTCTGTATAGTTCAGCCGACCAGTTGTGACGGTAGGCCTTATGAAACACTCCACGTTGCTTCGAGATTCGAACCAAGTCTCCAATAGACGCTTTAGGTTTGCGATGATCCTTCTTCTTCCCGTAGGAGTATACAGAACGAAGCAAGGCATCGTCCTTAACATCTTTAGGCTTCATGTGCGTAGTGGAGTGAACCGTACTGTTATATTCACGAACAAGTTTCGGCAGTAACTCCACCCAATTGTAGTTTCCATTAGCCGTGAAACGCTTCCAAAGTTTAGTTTTTAGAGTTCTATGAAAGCGTTCAACGATGCTTGCTTTGAGTCCCGAGTAAGTCGAATAGTGATTTATGTTATACTTTTTCATTAATGTTCGGAAACTCGCGTTAAAATATTCCCGTCCATCGTCTGTATGAATGTTAATCGGAATTCGTCCGAGGGCAAGAATACTCGCCATACCTTTTGATACTTTGCATGCAGACTTGTTTTTTAGTGGTATGGCCCAGGCATATTTTGAAAATGTGTCGATGACAGTCAAAATGTATCGATTACCTTTATTCTCACGAGAAAAATCTTGCATTTCTATTAGGTCTGACTGAAACGTATCGTCCAGCCCTTTCATTACGTATTTCCTTCTGGGATAGTTTTTTCTAGCTGATTTATGAAGTTCGCTGAAAACGGCATATTTGGTCATTTTACTCTGTAGCCGGCCTCGCTCAATTCTTCAATTATGGAAATTATTTCGTTAGTGTGTGATCGGTTGCCTGCTGCTTGCGAAGCCAGGAGAATTCTCAACCTATCAACCAACTCGTTTGGATCGTCCCAGAAAACGTAGTCGATTTTATTTCGTGATACAAGTTTCTGAGTTAAACCTGTACCAACAGACGTGCTTAACTTAGG